>SKCR01048465.1:0-77146 GCA_019454045.1 Zanthoxylum bungeanum
TGCTTAAATAACACACATTAAATATTGAGTTCTTATTTAAGTCATTCGACAATTATACCGCTCGGAGGGGAAACACCTTAACTGAAAATTATCTCAATACTCAATAGTTTCTTGTTAAAATGACATATTAACAAGTAAGTTATAAATGAGTCTACTATTGAGAGAGACTTGTGTGAGACGGACGTACGGATGATATAATACGTTTGTTCATTAATGTTTTAATATATATATATATATATATATACTAAATTAAAAATTAACTAATAACAATGGAGAGATAAATATTTGATTGACATATATCATGCATCCGGATGTATTGATTTTGCTCAATATAAATTTCTCTCCTACTTCAAATATCATCTTCATGAAATCAAAAAAACAAATTTAGGTAAAGAGAGCTTTAGGCAAAAGAAAAAAAAATTGCTGCTTTACTTGAATTCGGTAAAAGTGGCAATGGATCGGACCGAACATGAGCTTTGATAAGCCCGGCCCGAACCCGATAAGAAAAATAAAAGCCCAGATCCGGGAAAAATAAAATCTAGAAATGAGCAAAAAATATATGGTTCCAAGTATCAGGGACTCCAGGCAAACACCAATGTATGCAATCAGCATGGTGCAAAGGATCTGCTTTTTCCTCTTCTGTCAACAACTTACCTCCAATCTCTGCATAAATTGATGCGTGACCGTCGATTCTGTAATCTGATATTTGAGTTATGTTGATTACTTTTACTTCAACTTTCATCTTTTTTACTACATTTGCAACCACACTCATCATTTTTTTTTCGGATTCATTTCCCCAATGCTTCTTTTTCTTCACTGGCTTCGTTTCGTTGAAGCATTTTAGCCCCTCTTTTTTGCCCCACTCTATGCTTCTGCATGCAACAAACAGGACATGGGTTATATTTGAAACTCTAACAGCTAAAGAGTTTAGTAAAATAGCAAGTTTAATGGGTCATAGATTCTACCAACAGTTCATTGTAGAGAGTGAAATTAAAGACCTTGTATGTGTAGGGGACATAGTTGTGAAAAAGACACGTGTTGAGTTGGGATTTATAGTTGAATCAATCCAATTTGCCCATGTCTTTAAGCCGATTTTATAAGCAACCAGTGTGTCCAATTCTTCATAACCTTCTTCCCCATTTGCAAATGAACCCCATCTGTGCTCAAACAGGCATAAAATTATATTTTATAATTAAAAAACACACACAAAAAAAAAAAAAAAAAAGGAGTAAGATTTGAAGAAAGCTTACAAAGTTTTTTGTCTAAGGCCACTCATCCACCAAACATAAGTGTTAAATACAAGAATGTCTACACCTCCCCAGTGCTTGGCATGTTTTTCAATTGAATCCACTTTTAAAATTCTCTTTTTCGGGTCTCCTATAATGTGGATATCCGAATTGGACTCAATTAGAAATGGAGCCCAATAGAATTCAATACTTGCATTGTATTCCTGAACCAGAAAATTTAAGTAGAATACATTCATTAGTTTTACTTGTTACATTTTAGTCAATGAAGTTGTACTATTATAACAAACATGTGATGCCCTTTATACCATTACTTTTCTCACATTCTACTTGTAGAAAGTGTCTTAAATATTTATTGAGTATTCATTTAATATCGAATACGAGTGCAATTATCATTATTCTTTTTTTTTTTTTTTTTTTTCCTGGTTTTGGGTCCTAGAAGTTGTACCTAATTAATACCTTGGCTTTGAAGACAGTATGAGAGCGACCCCGTTTCAAGTGCTTCTTGTCTTCAGGAATTATTGACTCTACCATACAGACAAATGATTGCCATTGACCTCTTTGTAATGAATCTCCAACAAACAGCAGCCTCTTGTTCCTAAGTTTCTGCAGGGCAAGCTGTGGATTGAATCTGTACACAATAAATCACCAAATTAATGTAAAATGTTTCACATATATTAATAATAAAGCTAGCTTCTTCCAAAAATAATTGAACATTTTGTTAGCTAGCTAATTTCTTAACCTAGGCAATGTGCAATCCTCCGGCTGCCATTCCCAGTGCCGGTAATCGGAATCCGGCCGCCCGTTTTTGACACAAGAAAATTGCCTATCAAGATATGGACATGTTCTGTCCGAATACAAAGGCTTGATCGAACTATTAAACACCCACTTCCCATTTACAACATTGCATTCTTCCGGGTCAAAGTCAAACCTATCATCAATTTCAGTGTTGTATATATTATGTTCTGCAATTTTGTCCTCTGTCACACAATATCACAAGTCATTAGTAACAAAAAGATAAAAATTAATGTATCCGTGGTACTAAATTCTTGTGACGTGTATCTCTCAGAAAAAATAAATAGAGGCGCGACAATAAATAAGTAGTAAAAAGATATGCACATACTTGATTTCTTAACAGGATTTCTTTTGGAACAGGAAGAGAGCTTGAAAAAGGAACCGGAAGAAAGTGAGGTGAGTCTTTCAGTGTACAAGAGAGCTATGATTGAAAAACTGAAGACTAAAATAGTGATGATGGAGAGGGATAGCTTTCCTCTATAAGAAGAATATTTCATTGTGGCAGCAGCAGAAGATGGTGCTAATAAGCTCATTGTTCATTTCAATGGAGAATACAGAAGCTTATATCATGAGCTGGTGCCATTGATGATTAAAATGAAATGAAGTGAACTTTCTAATGGTGATATATTTTTATGGGTGGTCTGTTGAGTAGGAGTAAAGCTAAAGCCATGTGTGATTTGGTTTTTACATCTTTTGAGTCAAAAATAAAATAAAATAAATTATATTTTGAGTATTTGAATATATAAAATTTATTTAAGTGTTGGAGAGGTTAAGAGAGTAAGTTGAAAGGCTAACATCTTTGGGATCCTTTCTTGTCCTTCTGCCTAGCTATATCATATGATGATAAATTAACCCAACAAAATATTGTTCTGTTTCTTTCTGTTGAATGCTTTTGTTTGCTGAGGGGTGTGTGGGCCCACAGCAAACAAAATTATATGGGTATTTTAGTCATTTTAGATGAGAGTCGAATTTGGGAACTAAAAATTATATGAGTTTTTTTAATATATCAAAAATATCTTCCAGTCAACTTTACCCTTTGTTTGGATTGGAGGTAAAGAGATTTATTAAAATATGGTAATGTAAGGTAATAAAAGTTAAAGTAAAATAAGTTAGATTTTTATGTTTGAAAGCATGATATGGTAAAATAATGGTTTAATAATATTGTTGTGTTTGATTGGAATGTATTATAAATTAAGGTTAAATATAAAAATACAGAATTACCCTTAACTATTGTAAATATATAAATTGATAATAATTTTTTTAAAAAAAAAAAATTATTTCATAATAAAAATTAATATTTTACTGAAATTCTTAATTCTTAAAAATTTATAATTTTATTGTTTAAAAAATTATTATCATTTCAATAGAAATAACAACATTTACTAATGAGAGCATTTTTTATATTTAACTATTGAAAACCATCAAAACACTCCAATTTGGAGTGTGTATAAACAATGCAAATTTTGAGGGTCTTTAACCATAAAATAATCATCAATAACCATGCCAATCAAAAACTCTTTTTTTTTAATCGTTAGAAATTTCACCGCTAAACCACTCATTTCGGGCTTAAGCGGAGTAGCTAGAACCCACAGTTGTCCCAATCTCTTATAAGAAACACACTCCCTAGATTCGAACTCATGACCTCAAGATGAGATCCTGAGCCATACACCACCAAACCACGTCCCTTGGGGACATACCCATAAAAAACACTTCTTCCCAAACATCATTTTTTAATGTACCATACCTTACCCTACCATCAATAACCATAATCCAAAAAAAGCCTTAGGTGGTAAATGTTAATTAATTTGTTGAAACAAATGATGTTCTCTTTATATTTTATAGAAGAAATCTTTTTTTGGGATATTTTGTAAAATACAGATTTGAGTTAAATTATTAATAACTAGTTATAAAATGATAAAAAAAAAAAATTCATATTCACTAAAAAGAAATCAAATTAAATTGGAGGTTTTCTTGGTTTTTTTAGCTAATTATCAGTAATTAACTTAAATTTATAATATTTTATAAAATGCAGACATCACCACCACATAATAATTACTCTTTTTATATTTAGATGATACAAATAGAAGACCATGACTTCAACATTTAATGATTTTGATGAAGTTTAGAACTGTACCTAAATGAAAGATATTTATTATGGGTCAATAGCATCATGTGTTGTTATCAATATAGCAATGGCAAAATGAAATTGCAATCACATTTAAGACTTGGATTCACGGATTCGGTGTTGAACGGTAAGTTTGTATTAATTTTTTCACAAATTAATTTAAATATAATTGATTTTTAATCGTGTAATGCTATTAAACACACATAATAAAATATTGTGAAAAGCTTAACATAACTAAACTCAATACTGAATTCAAATGCTCTCATTTAAGTCTTCTATTTCATCACATGATGCAATTCGAATATATTTATTATTCTTATTAGCTAGTAATCATTAAGATAGACCCTCTTTACTTGCTAATTCGGATTCTATGAGCTATTCAAAAAGACCAAATGCATGAGATAGGTGGAAAATAAGGGTGATTTTGGTTACATTTCCATTTAATTTGATTTGATTTGATTTGATTTGATTTTTTTTTTTTTTTTTGGGAGAACAGAAAGTAATGAAGAGCATGTTTGGTGAGATGTTTTATAAAACAAAATTTTGAAAACACCGTAGAATTACCGACCGAATATTTTTGATCGGTAAGTTTTGATATTAATCGACCAAATACCGACTAAAAAGATAAAAAATAATTACCGACCGAATATTCAATCGTCAACAACTACTAATTGATTATTCGGTCGTTAATTACTAATAAATAGCGACTGAAAATAATCCGGTCTTAAAATAATATTAATTATAAAAATAAAAATAAATTAGATATTTTACCGACCGAAAAAATTTAAAATTTAAAAATATATCATCATCATCATCATCATTATCACACACACACACACACACACACATATATATATATATATATTATTTACATATTATAATAAGAAACATGTCATACCCTAGTGATAATTATTCTACACATTCAATCTCGAGGTCAAGGGTTTGGATGGTACTAAGACCCAGGTGTGGGTCCCACCAATGGCTGGTTGAATGGGCTCCATAATTTTTTTTTAAAATACATTGAGTTTACCAAGCGAATTATATTTAGTCGGTAAAATCTAATTTATTTATTAAGAAATTACTGACTGAATTATGTTTCGATAGGTAATTCAATTAGTAATTTTACCTACCGATAAAAAAAATCGATTAGTTTTGGTTGGCAATTACGATTACCAACCAAATTTTTGAGATTACCAATTGAATATTCGGTCGGTAATTTCGGTCTCTTCTTGTAGTGAAAAAAATAATATTTTTTTAATAAAAAGATCATTTTTTTACAATAATTTTATAATAAAATAAAAATATTATAGTTCACATAAATCTTAATTAAATTTTATCTCACACAAGTTACATTATTTTATTTCAATTATATCTCACCTAATCATTTTAAAAATTACACCAAACACTATTAATCCATGTATTTTAAAAAATTTCTTAAATTTTCTTTATTATTATTTTTTTTTATAATTGTTGGATTTAATTTTTTAATGTTAAAATAATATTTTGCATGGTATAACTTAAAATTAAAACAAATTTAACATATATCAAGTGAAAAGAAAAGAACTATTTAAATATATTTTGATGAAACAAATATACAACAAGAATGTTTTAGAAAGGAAAAGTTACTCCATCATTTCGAGCGGACGCCCGTATGAGGTCAAAAATGATTCAAATTCTCTTTCGTGAGCCATTCGAAATCATATATTTATATGCTTAAATGATGCTTGGATAAATAAGAAATTGTCTCTCAAAATACACTGATGAAGATAAAAAAAAATAAAAAAAATAAAAGGAAAGTTCATTATCTCTCGTAGGAAAGGAAACTAAGGGTAAAAGGTTTTATATATAATTTCTCAATTATGGTTGAGTAATAATGCATAGAGGTTCTTTCTACGCGTACCCGCGAATGAAATAAATTCCCGCTCCAATTGGTTTGACTAATGTGCACCTACACATCATGTGTACATGAATGTCGGCATCCATTGAGTTAGATCCGATATAACCACATTTTACAACTTCATTGTAATGATTAATTGTTCTTAAATATGATAGTTACAAATTCGAATAGTTATCAAATTAATTACTATAATTAATATGGTAGTTACGATTTCTTTGCTATTCTCCATATTTGAATGTTATAAATTGGTAGATACCCTGAAGTTAGGCGAGAGAAGTATCACACAGATGCACTATCCTATATTCTTATTTTGTTTTGAAGTTGTGTCGCCATTGTTGTATTCAATTTCTTGAAATGAGTTTAGGCATATTAGAGGTTTGCTCGAAATAATTTGATTGTGCGCTAAAGATATTTCACTCCACTGTATCATGGGAAATAAACACAGAAACGATCCTAAGCACCAACGGTAAGAGACAAATCTATTTTAAGGATTTAATTTGCTATAAAAGCCTTCGATTTTGTATTTATATCTTAGTTTTATTCATAATTTTAGTTTTGTTTACTTCGTATTTGATCAATTCAATTTCAGAATTTTATATATTCTATCAATAATATGTTTATTATTATATTATTAACGATTTATATTTTTTTTCTTATAATATACTGATCATATACAAACCGTCATGATATAATAACATACAGACGTATAAGATAGTATATGTACTATCTTATACTCTATTAGATTAGGCTTAAAAAATATAATACAGTGCAAATACTTTCTCGTAATTCATATGTTATTATATCAGATCGTTATATAAATATAATCATCATTGCTAAATTAAGTCAAGATAAATCTATAGGAGTATTGGTTAATGGTTCCATTTTTTTATATATGAAATTGACATTGACAATGAAACTTACATATATGGCAAGTGGGACTCTGAACGTAGTTAGGTTGATAAAAATAAAAGTTTTCAAAACGTATTATCCAAATTTGATTATGCAAAAGCAAGGAATTAAAAATTATAATTAAATTTTTTCATCCCTTATCTTTGAAAAAAAAACATATGAGAAACGGAGAAATTCTTTTAGGCCAGTGAATAAATTGAAAAAATAAGATCGTCATAATTAATAACTGAAGCCAAGGACGTTGTTGCTTGAAAAATGGATAAGAAAAATATCATGATGCAAATGGATGCTGTTGATAGCTTGAAAATTGGATTTTAAACTAATTGCGTTAACATTACATCGTGTTTTACAAGAATCCTAACTACCACTTCAATTAATTGCTTTTTATTTTTTATTTTTATTTTTAATGTGGAGACAAAATAAATGAGATTGGCAGGTTTTGTCTTGAGATAATAATTCAAAAAGGTAAATATATATTTTTTTAATATATATGTAAAATGGTCGTTGTTGATTTTTCTGTAGCTCAAATTTTGTTTTTTTTTGGGGTAAGTGTAGTGTTAGTTAAATTTATATTAACAAAAGAAAAATAATTAAATTGATGGTCATAAAATTTTATAAAAAATTTAGGTCCAAATGGTGGACTAGACTAGACCTGGCCGCCGGTTCGGTTCCGGTTCGGAACCGAACCGAACCGGCCGGGTCACGGTTCCACAAGTGTGGAACCGGAACCGAACCGGTAATTCCGGTTCGGTTCCGGTTCCACACTTAAGTGGAACCGGAAACCGTAAACCGAACCGGAACCGAACCGGTCGGTTCCGGTTCGGTTAACGGTTCCCGTTTCGGTTTTTTTTTTTTTTTTTTTTTTTTTTTTAATAATAAATTTAAAAATAAAAAAAATTCTATAATCGTAATGTTTTTTTCATACTATCACATCATTTGTATAGAATCTTTTTTTTATAAAATTCTTTTAACATATAATCCTTTTTATAGCCAACTCTTGGCTAGTGCTTTCTTTATATAAGCGATGTGTGATATTTGTTACTTGACTATTGTGTCCCACATCGCTTATATAAAGAAGTCAATAACCAAGAGTTGGTTATAAAAAGGATGTGGACATTCATGTTTTTAGTATTGCAATTTTAACCTCATTAAGTCATTATTATTAATTAAAAAAATTGAGATTTACTTGTGGAACCTTACGGTTCCAAGAAATTTTTTTTTTTTTTTTTTTTTTTTTACTTCCGGTTCCAACCGAACCGTACGGTTCCGGTTGGAACCGTTGGAACCGCTGGAACCGTTCGGTTCCAGCGGTTCCAACCGGTTCGGTCAGGGTAAAGACCCTAACCGAACCGGTCAGGTTCCGGTTTCGGTTCCGGAACCGGAACCGGAACCGGTTGGAACCGGAACCTTCCGGTTCCAACCGGTTCGGTTCCGGTCCCGAACCGGAACCTTGGCCGGGTCTAGACTAGACTGCCTATATCTAATGCCACACCTGCTTCATACATTTACGAAACAACGGCTAGATATTAAACAATTATTTAAGAATAACAAAATTTTTTTTAACATATTGGACTTAAACAATAATATATTCGCTCTTACTAGTTGGTACCAACTTGTTGGAAATCAATCATACTGAGCTCGCTTAGCCACCATCAATTGTCTCATTGTTTACTTTTATTTATTTATTTATTTTTTTTTTAATATTGAAATCCTGCATTCAAATTATCATGTATGAGTTTAAACGGAATATGTAAAATTCACGACTATTCCTCACTGTTATAAAAAACACTATACCTGAATTCGAACTCAGGACTTAAAAATCAGATCCTAAATTTTATACCACCAAAATACATCCTTATTTACTTGCTTGTGTGAAATTCCTTGATAGCAAAAAATTCCTTAAGCATGTAATATGGTGATACCCACCACACAAATTTGTTGGAAATTCTTCAAATCTTCAAATATATTTGTTTGGATGAAGGAGAGATATGTCCCTTGGATGGTACCCATGGGGACATGTCCTCCAAGTGTGTGTAAAATGATCTTATGCTCCAAGGGGTGCATAGGAGGGGTATAACCCTTTGGAGGGTTGCACCCCAACCCTAAGGGTGCCTTTGAGGCACTCTTCCATGCTTATAAAAGGAAGCTTTATGTTCATTTTTACACACAAGGAAGAAATCCGAATTTCATCCAAAACTGAGAGTCTCATATTGTTTTATTGAGTCTGAGAGAATTCCACCATATTCCAAGTTCAAGATCTTGTTAAGGCGTGCCCCTTGAACAAGAGGAATCCGGGTTATCTTGGAGAACATTAGCCACAAATCCGTAGAGCACCGAGAGGCTGATAAGTTCTTAAGGACATAGATTAATCTCGATTCGGACTACTGTTTTTCGACTTTGTATCAAGGTTTTTCTTATTCACAAGTTTTAAGGTTTTCTAGGGTTTATGCATATTAGATCTAATTTTTCTGGTTTGATTTGTTTGTTTGCATGTTATTTATTGTTTCACGACACTATATGGACAACAATCTTAAGAACTTATCAACTAGTGTTGTTAAATAGTAAATCGCATGCGTAGTTAAGAAAATTTTTGAGAAAAAAATACAGAATGTACATGAAAACCCGTAGGGCGTTCGACGCCCGACGCACGCAAAGGCAAAAATCTGAAAATTCGTAAGAACGTTCGAACGCGTATTCAAACGCAACTCGAACGCAAACTCTATGGAACATTCCATTCGAACGAGTTCTCGAACGCTATACGAACATGAACTCTCTGGAAACATTCTGTTCGAACGCGTTATCAATGCTACATGAACGTGAACTCTCTGGAACATTTCGTTCGAACGCGTTATCAAACGCAACACGAACATACACACACTGGATAGTCTCGTTCGAACGTAGATACGAACGCGACACTAACGAAATAGTCCTGGAATTGTTATAAACTGCAAAGACTTATATTAATATTAACTTTGTTAATCATATACTAATCACTATAATCTTGGTAGTATAGATTTAAGTTATTATTAGGTTGTTCAATTATCACAAGCATACACTTAGTGATAAAGTTGAAAAATTTATTGTGTGTTGCATACTTAGTTGAGAATTTAAAGTGTAATTTTACACAAGTAATTCCATCCAATCTTGATTGACACTTACACATATATCTACACATATCGTATACAGTTTGTGCTATTGAATAAGTGTAATACTGGGTTTGAATTGCTAAAAGATCTTATTGAAAAAGTGTTTAAAGAATATTATGTCAAAAAGTCGATAAAGGCCTAAGTGGTCAGGGATTTAAGTGGTTACTCCGGACCCCCTCGCCCTATAGGAATATTCGTTTATTCATTTTTCTAAAGAATCTTTAGTTGAAATTCAAGGACTTGTGTTTATTGGAACCACCGTCCAATAGAACAACAAATGTTACTTAGTATATCACTTTGAACAAGATCATTTGTTGATCATTGTGCAATTTGTCTTTTGTAGACCTATTGACCCCTGTTGATTTTTCCAAGCGGAAACATCAAAGTACCAGTCTCTCATGGAGAAAATCCGGAGAAGTATGGTGGGGCAAACTTCAAACAGTGGCAGAGCAAAATGCTGTTCTACCTGACAATTCTGCAGTTGGCTAAGTACCTCAAAGATCCTCCGGGTCCTATGGAGGGTGAATCAGAGGCAGCCAAGGAACTGCGAGAAGAGACATGGTCGTCTGGCGACTTCCTATGCAAGAACTACCTTATGGGTGGTCTTGACAATACCCTGTACATTGTGTACTAAGGCATGTCTTCTGCTAAGATTCTTTAGGAATCTCTCGAGAAGAAATTCAAAACCGAGGATGCCGGACAAAAGAAATATATCGTGGGTAGAATGATGTCTCAGTTGGGTGAACTGCAATTGATCATTCATGAAATACTGGATGAAGGAATGAAGCTCTGTAAGACGTTTAAAGTTGCCACCATAATTGAAAAGTTGCCTCCATCATGGAAGGACTTCAGGAGCCATCTGAAACACAAAAAGAAGCAGATGAGCCTTGAAGACCTTGGAGTTCGATTGAGAATCGAACATGACAACAAGATGTCCGAGAAGGCCAGCTACAAGACTATGGAGTTTAAGGCCAACATTATTGAGGGTGTAAGGGTAACAAGAAGAGAAACAATAGAGATGATTCTTCCCAAGTGAACAAGAAGTTCAAGGGGAAGTGCTACAACTGTGAAAAGTAGCGGTCATATGACAAAGAACTGCAGAAACAAGAAGTCTCAGGACAAGGCAAGAAAAATGAGGCATATATCGCTGAAGATGAGCAGTTAACTGATGAGATTTCAGAAATGAACCTCTCAGCAGTGGTAACTGAAGCCAACTTAGTTGGGAATCCGAGAGAATGATGGGTAGACACTGGGGCTACTCATCATATCTGTGCTGATAGCAAGATGCTTTCCTCGTATCAGAAGGTCGATGGCGGCGATCATTTGACAATGGGAAACTCGTCTACCTCTAGAGTGGTTGGAAAAGGCACGGTGGTTCTGAAAATGATATCTGGAACGGAGCTTACATACAAGAATGTTTGCATGTTCCAGATATTCGGAAGAATTCGGTCTCGGGTTTGTATTTGTTTCTGACAAGATTGTATTGACAAAAAATGATGTCTATGTAGGAAAAGAATACATCGCTGAGGGCCTTTTCAATGACTGTCAATTGTGCTATTAATAAAGCTGAAACTTATGCTTATTTATTGAGTCACAAAATGTATGGCATGAGAGGTTATGACATGTTAATTATGATACAATGCATACATTAATTAACATGGACCTTATACCTAAATTGCATTGATAGCCAACATAAGTGTGAGGCATGTGTTGAAGCAAAAATACATAGAACATCATAGAACGAAGTTCTGAACCCTTGGAACTTGTACACACTGACGTGTGTGACATGAATATTGTGCAAATAGAGGCGGTAAAAAGTACTTTGTCACTTTTATCGATGAAAGCACAAGATTCTGTTAGGTGTATTTGCTGAGGAGCAAAACTGAAGCTATTGAGAGCTTTATACACTGAGAACGAAGTTGCAAATCAACTTGGCAAGGAAATCAAAAGAATCAGGAGTGATAGAGGTGGTGAATATGTTTCATCATTCGGTGAATATTGTTCTGTGCATGAAATTATTCACGAAACCCCTGCTCATTATTCTCCTCAACAAACAGGATTGTTGAGTGCAAAAATCGAACGTTGAAGGAAATGATGAATGCCATGTTGACTAGTTCTGGTTTACCTAAGAACTTATGGGGGGGGAGCCCTACTTTCCGCGAACTACGTTCTGAACAAGCTTCCTCACATGAGATTTGGCAAGACACCATATGAGTTGTGGAAAGGTTATGTATCTTCCTACAAATATATGAAAATATGGGGGTGTCTTGCCAATTGCCAATGTGATGGTTCCTAAACCTAAGAAGGTGGAATATGACCCAAAACTGTTGACTGTATATTCATCGGATATGCTTGCAACAGAAGTGCGTATCGATTCTTGGTACACAAGTATTAGATTCCTGACATCAATCCAAATGTGATGATTGAGTCAAGGAATGTAATATTTTTTGAAGAGACATTTCCTTGTAAGGAAAGACAAAGAAGATAGTCTCTCAAAAGATCTGTTGATACTGTCAAGGACATTGATCAGGTTGACCAAGAGTCAGATCCGATTTTCTGACATATTTGTTAGAAAATGAGCCTCAAAGCTATAAAGAAGTAATATCTTCTCCGGAGGCACCTCTGTGGAAAGAGGCTATCAACAGTGAGATTGATTCAATCCTAAAAACCCATACTTGGGAGTTGGTTGATCTTCCTCCAGGTTGTAAGCCACTGGGCTACAAATGGATATTCAAACAAAAGATGAAATCGGATGGATCAATAGATAAGTACAAGGCAAGGCTTGTCATAAAAGGTTATAGACAAAAAGAAGATCTTGATTACATTGACACCTATTCACCAGTGATTCGTATCACATCGATAAGAATGCTCATAGCCATAACAACTATATTGGTCTTGAAATACATCAAATGGATGTAAAAATGACATTCTTGAATGGTGAATTGGATGAAGAGATTTATAGAGAACAATCATAAGGGTTTAATGTTCCTGTATAAGAATAGAAGGTGTGAAAACTTGTAAAATCCTTGTACGGATTAAAACAAGCACCTAGACAATGACATGAGAAAATTGACAAAGAGATGTTGTCAAGTGGGTTTAAAACCGATGAGTGTGATAAGTTTATGTACACCAAATCAACTCAAAAAGGATATATCATTGTATATCTCTATGTAGACGATATGCTTGATTAAGCGTATCACAATTAGAGTATTCAAGGATCATCGGAAGTCTGATGTATCTCACGAATTGCACACGAACTGATATCGCTCAAGCTGTGAACAGGCTTAGCAGATATACAAGCAATCCAGGACACAACCACTGGAAAGCCATAGTAAGAGTTTTGAGGTATGAGAAACTTCAAAATATGAGCTACATTACGAGAGATATCCTGCTGTTCTAGAGGGATACATCGATTCTAACTGGATATCTGATATAGTGGATTCCAAATCTACGAGTGGATTTGTTTTCACACTTGGTAATGTAGCCGTGTCATGAAAATCCTCGAGGTAAACATGTATTGCCCGGTCTACTATGGAATCAGAGTTCATAGTGTTAGACAAAATAGCGGAAGAAGCGGAATGGCTTTGAAATTTCCTGGAAGATATTCCTAGTTGGCCCAAACCGGTGCCAACGATAAGCATACATTGTGATAGCCAATCGGCTATTGTGAGAGCCCAAAATAAAATGTATAATGTTAAGTCTCGACACATACGTCGGAGATATAATACCATAGGTCAATTCTCTCAAGTGGCATAATATCGATCGATTATGTTGAGTCGAAGGAACCTAGTGGATCCACTAACTAAAGGTTTACCTCGAGAGCAAGTTGAGAAGTAATCGAAGGGAATGGGATTGAAGCCTATAATCTAAGAATTATCACTGTGGAAACCCAACCTAGCTGACTAGAGATCCTAAGATCTAGGTTCAAAAGGGACAACAAAAACTTTGTGTAATTCAAAACAAGCACTGAGGAGTTTTGTACTCTTTCTCATTCCGATAATGACACTGAGTGCTGTCTGTCATTGGTTAGGATAAGCTAAGGCTTTTAATGATCACTATATTAGGAGATGAGTCCTAATGGGGGTAAAGACAGATTACCTCTTGATAGTAGATCACTTATTTCAAGTAAGAAGTGAGGCCGCTTCCATGGGAACTTTTACAGGCGGGTTACCCTAAAGTGCTTGATGAATCCAGGACCGCTGTTCAGGGCAGAAATGAACACAACCGTAGAACGAGAAATGGTCGAAGTAAAGCTGTGTGTTGGCAATTGTCTTGTTTTACCCAACGTCAGAACAGTTCAAGACTATGGGTCACTGGTTTGCAAAGTAAATCCGATTGTCATTCACTAGGAAAGGTTCAAGGAGAAAGCTACCTATTTCGATGCAGCTTTAGTTCACGAAAACTCTCTCAAAGTGTCTGCATGAATATTTGAAAAATTGTGGGGGATTGTTGGAAATTCTTCAAATCTTCAAATATACTTGTTTGGATGGAGGAGTGATATGTCCCTTGGATGATACCCCATGGGGACATGTCCTCCAAGTGTGTGTAAAATGATCTTATGCTCCAAGGGGTGAATAGGAGGGGTATAACCCTTTGGAGGGTTGCACCCCAACCCTAAGGGTGCATTTGAGGCACCATTCCATGCTTATAAAAGGAAGCTTTATGTTCCTTTTTACACACAAGGAAGAAAATCGAATTTCATCCAAAACTGAGAGTCTCATATTGTTTTCTTGAGTCTGAGAGAATTCCACTATATTCCAAGTTCAAGATCTTGTTAAGGCGTGCCCTTTGAACAAGAGGAATCCTGGTTATCTTGGGAGAACATTAGCCACAAATCCGTAAAGCACCGGACTACTGTTTTTTGACTTTGTATCAAGGTTTTTCTTATTCTCAAGTTTTAAAGATTTTCTCTAGGGTTTATGCATATTAGATCTAATTTTCTGGTTTGATTTGTTTGTTTGCATATTTTACTGTTTCACGACACTATATGAACAATAAAATTTTGACATATGGCAATATGAATTGAAAACCTAAATTTAGTTTGAAAACTTTCCTTCCTATGTCCACTCTTATGTATTCTCTCACTTCTCAATTTCTCTCGCAAACAAATAGTTCATGTTCTCAAACTCAGATTTTACTCATAGTGTAGTGTTAGTTATATTTAAATAAATAACACAAAACAATCTATTTCAAAGAATGGTCAAAATGATCAAAAATTAAAGAGAATCAGTCAAAAATAAAATATATCCCCAAGACTTGAAAAAATAAAGAAAATTAAAACATTCACACAAGTTAATGTGATCACATATTTCGATTAAATAATAAAAAATTAAATAATGGTCCGACTTTCAATATGCATCATTTAATAATTTAATATTTGTTGGAGATGGTGCTTGGAGCGTCAATCCAAATAATGTATAGTACATTACATTTTATTATTTATTAATAAAATAACTACATTTTCATTGCAAACCTTATTAATGGTAATGTCATTATGCATATTAGATGGATATATATGTTGAGAATGATATCGACCTTAGAATAGTCATGTAGTAATACTGGACACTGAGTGTTATGAAATTGGGATAGTATTACTACTGTAAACTATTCTTAAAGTAAATATTCACAGTCGTTAGTTTTGGAATACAATCGAATTCCTATAACCGAGAAGACAAACACATGTCGTATATTGGAATTGGAGTTCCAATGGTTTAATCTGATGTACTATGAGCATGAGAAACTCGTATAGACATGTGGGTATTCGTTGGAGCAAATACTGAATGACTCACAGGTAATTCCTAATATTTGGAAGTACACACCACCGTCAATAGGAATCTCCTCGAGTCGAGTAGCATATGTGATCCATTGACTATAGGATATCATTGATTTTGTGTAAGATCCTCCATACTTTGATATCATGTATGTCAGAAATATTTTATGGTCTGACCTCTAAATATTCGTTGGATGTGGACCGATGCACTCGTTAATCAAGTGTGTGTCAAGATAGGATCTGTTAGTCTGTATGTGTGCCATAAGGGGTTTATGTATCCATTAAAGTAAGTCACGATTCTTAAGACTTTGGCGCCAAAGTCGATCACCTAGGGTGGATCGCTTTTATAAGAAATAGTTTTTGATTAAGTTGTAAAGAATCGTGGATATATCGACATGAGATGTGCGCCTTGGAAACTTGATGGTGTATTATATGTTTCCTAAGCACAACTCGGATAGCCTATGACGGAAAGATTGATAAACATATGTGACGACCTTGACTTGTATAGTTCAGAAACGTCGTTCGTGTTCTTCACGAATTCGGAGGTGGCCGAATTGCGTACATATTAGCTAGGCTTATATGACGAACATATCTGAACTTGGAGAGTCCCAATATGAAGTGTACTCGTTGAACACTTAGGTAGTAGCCGATAATTTTTTATAATAAATAATATTCGATATTATAATTATCAACTAAAATAATTAAGTGTTATCAGATAACATTGATTATTTACTTTGACCTACCTGGATTAATTGGATTAATCCAAAATTGCACAAGGATTTTATCGTAATTTCATAAATATCTCTACCATTTGATGATATTTTAGTAATTATAAATATTTTTGGCTTGATTTAATTGGATTAAATCAAGGTGGTAAACATTGAATTAATCCATTTGTTAATCTTTTTTTGATTTAATTGGTTAATCAAAGTGGTAGACAAAAGTGATTAGTAACACCTAATTAATATATTTAGACAAATTGGATTAAGTCCGCCTAAATAGTTGATTAAAACTTTTATTAATTAAAAATTACCTAAGTTTTGTTATTAATAACAAGCTTGAGGAATGTTTTAATTAAGAAAAAGATAAGCTAAACGAGCTTGAGAATGCTAAGCTTAAGAAAGCTAAAACAAGCAAGAGTTAGAGAAAATTAGCCTAAGTTAGAGAAGTGTTTAGAGAAGCTTTGGAAGTTATCTATAACATTTCATCTATGACAAATCAAGATTGGATCTTGGAGTGAAACTTGCTAGCATTGGAATCAATATTGGATATTGGAGTCAAGCTTGCAAACCTTGGAAGTTCTCCAACCACTTCAACAAGGAGAATGAGATTGGATCTTTGTGTCAAGCTTATTAGGTTTTTTTTTTGATATTATCCTAAGCTATGTTCTTCATTAGTGAGGTTTCATTAGTGAGACATATAGTGATGAATTATGTATTGGATGCATAATTATATAGTTTAAAATTGAAATAAGGCTAATGAATTGTATTAGGATGATCGGAAGTATAAACATAATATGCTTGTAATTAGGTTAAAAATCTTCATGTTGGACATGAAATAATTAATTAGAGTTTAGAATTCTAGATTAAAGTTTAGAGCTATGGCTACCATTCTAGATTCAATTGACCACCTTTGAGTGATCTAGAATTATTCATGAGACATTTCATAGTGAGATTCTAAATTTGTTTGTGTTTTGATTTAAACAAATACATATATGTATTTAGAATACATGTATGTTAATTGTATAACATGTGTTGATGATGGCTATGATGCTAAAATTAGATTTTAGGTGTATTTGAAGTATTAGGAGAAAATTGGAAGTGTTTAGTATTGGTTTGGAGTAGAAATTGCTCAATGTCTAGAGCAGCGTCGCGATTCTACCCTTCCAGCATCGCGACACCGAGCATCAGATCTAGGAGCATCACAATGCTTATCCTTACGCTTCGCGACACAGAGATGTTCAACTTTCACAGTTGATCTCGCACTTTGGAGCATCTCGACGCCCAAGCTTCCGAGTCACGACGCGCAGAGCTGATGGACATTGAAACTTCATTTTCTCCGTTCCTGAGTTTCCGGACTCCGTTTTGGTCCCCATTTTATCTTACGGACTCGAAACAAAATGTAATTTTACATAAAATATTTTAAAATACAATCATGCTAGATATCCACGGGTTAGACCCACTTCTGCTGTGCGGAGTACCGATCCGACCCTAGTGGTTCCACATCCGTTCCGACAATAGTTTGATAATTTAAAATACAAGTCAAATACCTCTAAAATTAATGTTCCAAATTCGATTTGTAAAGATAGTCCATTCAACATGATCCAAAGTTCTCAAGGGTTCAACCATGCTTTTCACTTTCCAAGTTACCCCGAGTTCTACATGGATAAATATTATTAATAAGTATCAAAACCACACGCTTAGTATGTATTAGATAACCCACCTTAATTATTTTTAAAAAAACCTACATGATTAGTAAAATATATAGATATATGTGTCCACTAAAAACAATATCGATGATGCAGATTTAGGAGAAATTTATAATTTAATCAAAATATACATCATCAATAACAATTAATCATTTTAAATAAAATCGTGTGAATGAAATGCCACACAAAACCACATAAACAAGTGCCATAACAGTGCCACACAAATAATTGCCACAATGAGGCAAATAATAAACAAACTCTGTGTATGTAGGGACTTACACTCAGAGACACGTCATCACTATCCAAATGGAGCTATTCGGGACCGTGTAACAATTGCTACAACGGGGAACCAGGGTCTATAATATATTCCATTACGAGGTTCCACATAAGCAAATGTCATAACGGAAAAATATAATATACACAATATGTGCCACAATAAGGCTCCACATATACTAATAGTATATATATATATAATTTTAATTTTATTACCATTCCATATCCGCTCAATTTTAATTTTTACTACCATGCAAATATTTATAAAAATAAACAATGTTATTAAATCATGATGGTTATTTCGTACCATCCGGCACACCATCTCACATTTAATAAAAACATCGATAATATTTAAGACATATTTTTATATCATTTTTGTTATGGTTGATGCTCGGAGTGCTAATCCGGATCGTATTTATGTCTGATTCATGAATACGAGCAATTCCATTTTCCATAATATTACTTATTTAATGGTAGCACCTCTTGTATTTTATATACATATTCGATCTAATTATGATTAGATATCTAATTACAATTAGATTGAAACTAAATCAGATTTAGTGATACATGTATATTAGACAAAGACCCTAGGATTTACAACGTAGTACGTGTTGGACAATTATGACCCATAGCATC
Organism: Zanthoxylum bungeanum; assembly: GCA_019454045.1. Lineage (NCBI taxonomy): Eukaryota > Viridiplantae > Streptophyta > Magnoliopsida > Sapindales > Rutaceae > Zanthoxylum > Zanthoxylum bungeanum. The sequence goes on from SKCR01048465.1 coordinate 19,224, forward strand.
ACTATTTTAAAGAACATTGTATTTTTGTACAAATTAACTATGTGACAAAAGGAAATTGCTATTTTATCATTATTGTAATTAGATTACTTGGATATATCTTAATGATAAAAGTCCATATGGTTAAATCAGATTAATAAGTTATGAGGCAATATTAATCCACAAACGGTTTAATCATTAAATATCCCTAGTCGAAGTATTATTGAGACTGGACATTGAGAATACGGAATAGACTAGTATTACACTTGTGCGCGTTATGGAAGCTTAACGACATAGTTCTCATATATTTAGGTATTGGATACTTATGCAAATGTAATAAGATGTTCTGTTAGCCGTTAGATCGGGAACAGTTCGCTCTGGATAGACCCACTCGGAATCCATTGGTAGTATGACTATGTGTTTATGGGAATCCGAATCAGGGTAGGTGTATGTGATCTTTAACCTGAGACTTACTTTGTTATTACTTGCGACAATTAGTTTACTTTAGTATAGGTCGTCAGGAGCTTTAACATGTTATGTGTACGTCTGTATTGGGTTTACTGAGAATCATAGTGTATTGGATGTGATGTCAAGATGAGAGTAGCACTTCAGTCATATGGAGATGATGGTCACACAGGATACGGAACTAGTACTCAAAAAGCTATAGTTATCGGGATAGTATGACTAGGTCATGACTTTCTGATTACAGAGATTAGTTACTCAAGATCCGATATATGCTTCGTACGGGGCAGACACATGGCCAACCCTAGGCCTAGCATGTGACATCCGATACGTGATCGTATTACGTATTATATAATATTAGTATTACTACGCCTGATACAGATGATATTCCTCGGTGAAAATTTCTGGAGAATTGGGTAGGCACGGTACTTTGCTAGAAGTAAACCATGTCTTGTAAATCGGTGAGAACATGGTACAGGGTACGTACGTGTTCGGATAGTCCGATAACCGTATTTACTGCCAACATATCCATGAATCTCTTGGGTCGCTTCCCAAAGATTCACCAATGACATTTGACTCAAATAAAATTAATTTAGGATTGATTATGAGAGAGAAAATTAATTTGGGATTAATTGTGGCAAGAATTAATCTGAGATTAAATTCGTATAGAAGAGAGAACGCAATTAATTTAGAATTAATCGATAAAATAAATTTAATAGTTAAATTAGAATTTTCTATTTAATTTATTTATTTGTGGCTAAAATAATATATCGGATATATTAATTAAAATCGGATTTCAATACGAAATTAAAATTGGATTTTAATTCCGGCGAACAAATTAATTTAGAATTAATTCGAAAGCGACTATCGTAATAATTTTGTGAGGCATAATTATTTAATTAAATTAGATTTAATTATGGCGCGATGGTAAATTAATTTATTCGGAATTAAACGAACCCGATAAAATTGCCCGTGACTTTGCTGGGCCCAAGTCAAGTTGTGTGTTGTGTAAACCAACTCAAATTTTGAATTTAAAATGTGGTGGGACCACATGACTTACATCAAATGTCAATTATTGATGGAAGTAGTTGGCTTTAATAAAATGCATCATTTAACATACACAACTACCAAGTTTTGGAAACTATTCACTCTCTCCTCTCTTCTCTCATTGCCGATTCTTCTTCTCTCCATTGTGAAATTTTTGCTTCAAAAAATTTCATCAAAGCTAGCACTTGGAGGAGTCAAATGAGGTGATAGGGAAACTCACCCAAGGAACAAACAACACAAACAACAAGCTTAAAGCTTCATTTAAAAAGAAATTTTTGAAATTTCTCCATATACAATGTAAGTGATTCCGCCACTTACTTGATTATTTCACATATAAAATCACATTTAGGATCTTGTGGCATGTCTTAGAGACTAACAATGGTATCTAGAGCCTTGCTAAATATTATTTTGAAATCTAGGGTTCATAAACTTTAATTAGGAATTTTTGCTTGGAGCATGAAAATTCAAAATTGAGTTGTTGGTTTATGTTAGATGATGATAACTTGGAGTTGTGCATTGTTGGATTGTTGAAAAATTGATTGGATCAAATTTCCCTAAATTCCCTATCATGGCCGAAACTTACCCTAGATTTACTCATGGTGATTTTTTAAATTTTGACACTTAGGATGTGTTAATGACATGATATATATTTTAAATGTTGATTTAATTGGATTGTAATCAAATTGGATATTAATTTCTTGTCATTGCTGTGAGTTAGCATGTTTGTTGGAGACTTGATTTTTCTTCAATTTTTGTTGGACATGAATTGGAATGATAATCATGATTAATTAGATTATTAATATTTTGGAAATGTTAGGTTAATTAATTAGTTATGTTAATTACACTTAAAATGGTTAATATTATATTTGGAATATTGTATTAATGTAAATTAGTCCTTAAAATACTAAATGGGCTAATTTAGTTATATTTGGATTAATGGACTTGGTTGGGCCAAGTTTGGTTGTGGACAAATGGGTTGGATCCAATTGGGCCTAAACAATTTCCATAAAAGTCCAAAATATGACTTTTGCGCCTTTAATAATCTAATTGGGCCTAATGGGCCAAAATTAATTTATGGCATATGATGATTCCTAAATGGCCAATGCATTATGGGTTTTGATCCATAATAGCCAAAAGTCCATGCCTAAAGAATTAATTAAAGCCCATTGGACCTAATAGAATTGGCATTGGATGCTAAATGGGCCTTTGAGACCATTTGGATTGGATTTAGAATCCAAGTCTAAAAAGACATTATTATAATATAATAAGTGTAATTGTTTAATTTGGAATTAAACTTGAATTAGTATTGAATATAATTTAAATTAGATTTAATATTGTAGTTCGATATTATTCAAGAATACTTACTTTGAGTATTTATTCTTAAACGAGTTGGACTCGCGCAAATCAAATCGTTGTATGAACATTGAATGGTCATTAATTGAAGAATTATTAATTGGATTACATTGATTGACAACATGCTATGTGTGAATGCTTGGATGTATTTGTTTGAATAATGTATATCAGATGGATATTAGATGGGTGGGGGTAATTTTGGAAATTATTGTAAATATTGTATTTATTTGAAATTGGATCTGCGTGTCCAGCCTATCACCTCTTATTCTCATTATATTTCTCTTCTCACCAATTCCCCTCAATGTAAATGAGGTTTCTTATAATGTTATGTAATTGGGTATATAGAAGAATGTAAAGTGCTAGCGGGAGAAAGAAAATGATAGAGAGAGATTTGTTCTAGGAACAAAATGTATATATCCATCCGTATATCATTATTATATTTATCGCGCCTTATTGTGCTTTTAGAATGCATGTTTAAGGGTGTATGATGAGACCTAATCAAAAATAATAAATTGGTTGCCAATTTACGAAAACGCCCTCGCATTTAATATTAAATGTTTCCTTCCATTGAGTGGTTCTCTCTCAAGATCCAAGATTGGCTTTGATTTGTTGGCCAAAGTCAAGATCATTGTCTATCGCAGATGTGTTTGAACCATGAAAGCTTTGTTAATATCGCATGTCTTTGACAGTTGTGACTTGTTGGCCAAAGTCAAGGTCACTCTTGTTCATCGACGTGGATTACGAAGCTTTCCCACTGTCAATGGGTCACGCTTAACTGGAATCATTAAGCCTGTTGACCCAAAGCCAAGGCTTAGTTGATTCAGAGGAAACAAATTAGGAAATATATTAGATATATGTTTTGGACTTGGATGTCCACCTACCGGATCTAGGAATTGGATGGGATCCAATTGATCTTAGAGATCTACCTAGTTAAATTTTATACAACTTGTTGGCCAAAGTCAAGGTTGTGTATTATTTAACGGGATCCTAGCCCACTAGGAAACTAGGTTTCCCGAGTACTCAACGGAGGGTTAGAGGCTCGCCGAAAATTAGTGGGAGGCTAGTATTAACTTTTCAATTTCGTTTAATACTCACTAATATGCGCGCTTTATTATTATTATTTTTCGTTATTATATATATTAGTTGGACTAATATTATTCATTTATTGTTTTCTTTGAACAGTTAGACTGTACTCAACACTACTTCATTTGTAGTTGGTTATATAGTTGGACTATAGTAACCATTGCATTTGAGTGTACCCGAAATATTTGATTGGATAGTTGGACTATAGCAATCAAAATGGCTAGAAAGATAAGCGTTAGAGACATACGAGTCAGAAATGGGACGAGAGTCACCGTTTTGGCCGCTAACACCTATATTTTGAATCTACCCTCAGGGCATGTACTTACATTAGGCGACTATTATTTTGTACCTAGTTTGACTAGGAATATTATCTCTGTATCTAGTTTAACCCGATGCGGATATACCTTTGTATTCAGGAACATTGGGTGTTTTGTTTATAAAGATGATATTGAGATATGTGAATAATGGTCTTTATATTTTGAATATAAACGAATCTCAAACATATAACATGACAAATAAAAAGCTCAAATGGAGTAAAAAAAATGAGACTTATTTGTGGCATTGTCATCTGGGATACATTAACAAAATTCGTATATCCACACTTTCGAAGAATGGATACTTGGACGGATTTGATCATAATTCATATGATGTCTGCGAATCTTATTTGTTAGGCAAAATGCCTAAAACACCTTTTAGTGGTAAAGGTGTATGTGCCACCGAGCTGTTAGGCATCGTTCATAGTGACGTATGTGGGCCCATGTCTAGCCAGGCTAGAAGTGGATATGAATACTTCGTAACCTTTACGGATGATGCATCGCGTTATGGTTATGTGTATCTTATGAAACACAAGTCGGAAACTTTTGAGAAATTCAAAGAGTTTCGACACGAAGTAGAAAAACAGACTGGCAAAGGTATTAAAATATTACGGTCGGACCGTGGTGGAGAATACTTAAGCAATGAGTTTCAAGATTACTTGAAAGAATATGGTATTCTTTCACAGTGGACTTCTCCCGAAACACCTCAATTGAACGGTGTGTCCGAATGGAGAAACCGAACTTTGTTGGACATGGTAAGGTCAATGATGAGTCGCACAGATCTACTGATTTCCTTATGGGGATACACATTAAACAGTGCAATACTTATTTTGAATAAGGTTCCGTCAAAGTCTGTTGAACAGACTCCATATGAAATAAGGACAGGAAAGAAACCGGGTTTCTTATTCCTGAAGGTTTTAGGATGCTGGGCATATGTTAAACGTTTGTATATTACCAAACTAGAACCCAAATCGGATAAGTGCCTATTTGTAGGTTATCCTAAGGAAATGAAAGGATATTATTTCTACAACCCACAAGAGAATAAAATATTTGTTGCTCTTCATGCGGTTTTCCTAGAAAAGGAATTAATGAATGCATTGGTAAGTGGGAGGAAAGTAGAACTCGATGAAAATCGGAGTGATACTGTGCCTGACACCGACCCCATCACGGAACACAAACAGTCCATCAGAGATGAGACTATTCCATAATCTTCTGATACACAAGAATCGCGTAAGTCAGAGAGAGTTAGAAAACAACATGTAGACATTAATCTTATTGAGGAAGATGAACCAGCTACGTATGAGGAAGTGATGCAAGGTATCAACTCCGCTTTATGGCAATAAGCCATGAAGTCCGAAATGGATTCCATGTATACCAATCAAGTTTGGACACTGATTGATGTACCCGAAGGCATTAAGCCTATTGGTTGTAAATAGATCTTCAAAAGGAAGAAAGACATGGATGGCAACATAAAAATATACAAAGCTAAGCTTGTAGCTAAATGGTATCGTCAACGATATGGTGTCGATTACGACGAAACCTTTTCACTCGTTGCCATGATTAAATCCATTCGGATAATGCTTGCTATTGTTGCATATTTCGATTATGAAATATGGCAGATGGATGTCAAAATCACTTTCCTTAACGAAAACCTTTTGGAGGATTGACCGGTGCTTACACACACGCGTATAACGCAAGCGCACGTATCGTTCAAGTAGTTTAAAAAGTATCGATCCCACGAGGACTTAATACCTAATCTAATAATTTTATGAGGTCAAATGATTACTAATATCTAACAGGTTGATTGATTGGTTTAAAATGGTGATGATTTTGAATTTAAAAACAGTAAATAAAATTGCACGAAAGTAGGTTTAAGAAAATTCAATATTAGGAAACTATCTAGGGTTGTGAATCTTTCTAATATATTTTAAAGATGAAGTGGTTATTTTATTGTTGTGTAATATATCAATTTACTAACCTGGAACACTAAATTATGCGAAAGCCTCTATCGATGGTCAGACGCAAATACCCAGTATAACCTAATTGAACCATATGTCTATGTTAACCAAATTATCTGGATTCATTAAGTTTAAGTTCCAATTATGGCTACCCCCGCCCGACAGGTATATGTCTATCCTGTAAGGAAATCTATTAAAGGGTTATCTATTCTCAAGGAAGATCGTGGGCTATTAAGTCTAAGGCTGAAACCTAAAATTCCTTTGTCAAGTTTATTTTAGATTTACCAGATCAATCTTATTAGTGGCCAATTAACAAGACGCATTAAGCTTAAGACTTAATAAGTAAACCTTTAAATTACCCAAACTATAAAATAACCCCTATAAAACCGGTGATATTAGAATTCATCACAACCCCAGATAACTAACTTAGTTACGACACATAACTAGGGCTAGTAAAAATTTAAATAAAATAAAAGACATAAAGTAAAATGCTGAAAAGTAAATTGCTGAAAAGTAAATAACGGAAAGTAAATACTGAAATTAAATTCTGAAAATTAAATGCTGAAAAGTAAATGCTGAAAGTAAATTACTGAAAAGTAAATGCTGAAAGTAAATGCTGAAAGTAAATTGCTGAAAAGTAAATAAAGTAAAAGTACAATAAAAGAAAATGCTGAGGTAAAAAGATCCACTTTTATTACTTATATTTTAGATATCTCCCTTAATATAATATATTAACTTTGCATGATAATTACCAACCAACCATATAGGCGGTATCTAGATTAAGTCAAATTAATAATTAATTACCAACCGACCAATCAGGCGGTATCCAGTTTAGTCAGGTTAAAACCAATTTAAATAATTACCAACCGACCAATATGTCGGTATCCTCGTTAAGTCAGGTTTTAACTAGTTTATATATTATAATTAAGGGAGATTATCTAAATATTAGTAATAAAAGTTTTACCTTTTACCCCAGCAAAGGGGAGTTACCTCCTCATTACTGAAAAGTAAAAACTGAAAATTAAAGAAAGAAAAGTATTGTGCGTAAAAGAAATTGCGGAAAGTAAAAACTGAAAAGTAAAGAAAAGAAAGTGCGAAAGCGGAAATTAATTACTGAAAACTATAAATAAACAAACAAGATACAATCTTCTTAGTATTCTTAAAGATTTCCTTAGAAGAAAGTATGAATTTACAAATGAAATGGCTTGGTATTTATAGGTAAAATTTTGCCTCCATCAAATCATCCACCAAATCCATTATTAATTGCTCCACTAATTGCTTATCATGTTTGGTGGTGATTTGATAATTTTTATTATTTATTTATTACTTTATTTTTTGCTTTGAAAATGATTGAAAATGACTTTAATAATTACACACAACACACTTCTGGATGGTTCATCAATTTCGGGCATGAAATCTTCAGAATTCGAAATTATTTTGTTTTTCAAAGTTGTATATCTTTGAGTATTCTTTAATCTGGAACTTGAATCAGCTCAATCCGATATCGGAGTAAAAGGTTATGCCCAAAATATGCGCAAAATTGGAATTTCCAAAACTGCAATTCGTTAAAACGCCCTTTCAAGTTTCCAATCTCCAAAATTAATATGTCAAGTCCAATTTTTGCCCTTATTTGACCCACATTTCGTCCTAAATGATTTCATTGTGTCCCAATATTATTTTATCTGCAAAATAAACTAAAACACATCAAAACGTTCATCAAACTCGAGAAACTATACAAAATATTAAGTAAAATGGGCGGTAAATATTGATATATTTTCCGCTCATCACACCCCCAAACCTGACATTTTGCTAGTCCTCGAGCAAAAAAACAAAATAAAATACAAGAAACATTTAAAATTAAACTAAACCACTTTTGTAGGGATCACGGTTGCATTTAACATATGCAACAAGCCTTTAAACCCCTAGGTGTCCCCAATGGACGAGTTATAGTCTCGTGAGGGCTTACAGCAACGATACCTACAAACGTTTTACAAAAGTAAAAAGATAATAAAACTAATGCACACAAAAGCAAAAAGACAAGAGAAAAGAGAATAAAGAAGTTAGTGACTAATCAGTGAAACTTATACTCCAAGTTACTAGTTGTTTTCTTTCTTTCTAAATTACTGAATAAGTAAATTCTCCGATTATATTTACCATTCTCCATATGCACAGCCGACAAAATATTAATCAACTCATTCTTGCCCACAACAGTCACAAGTGTAGTTGATAAGAGAGTAATATTTTTGTCCTAAAGTTTTATCAGAATTCACACCTTTTTGCAGCAATGGAATAATTTTTCTGATTTTTCTGATTTTTTTCTTTGATTTTTGATTTTTTTTATTTATATACAATATCTTCCATCTATGTAGCGAGTGTTGGGTCGGTGGCTCCCAAACCAGTTGGCTTTAGGGCACCAGGTGTTAAGACACCCCCTACGGACTTAATTACTCAGACTTCAGATATATATATTTTTGCAGCATCTTTATCCATATAGCGAGCTTTGGGCCAGTGACTCCCAAACCAGTTGGCTTTAGGGCACGAGGTGTTAAAACACCCTTACAGACTTAATAACTCGGATCACAGACGTTTTTTTTTATTTTTTTTTATTTTTTTTATACTCCATCACTTTTTGAGATGCTGCCTCCAATTAAAGTAGATCACTAATATTACAAACTTTTCAATTATAACTCATGTCCGTATGTTACCATGCATGTTGATAATACCTGCCAACTGAGCATATGAAGATCCATTTTAGTCAGTATTATGGAGAATTCACAAATTAAATAATTTAAAATGAAATAAACAAAAATTAACTTGTTCCGAAATAGGTTTGAGATACGTCTCAGGAGTGGAAATTCCTTAGCTATCTCTTATCAATTTCACCTTTTTAGTCAAAATAAAAAAATTCAAAAACGCAAAATATTTTTGTAATTTTTGAAAAATTTTCAATTTTTTTGTATTTTTCTAAAAATTTTGGATTAAAAATAAAAACAACACACCACTAAAAACAAGATACTGATCAAATAATTCCCTCCCCCAAACCCAAATGAGACATTGTCCCCAATGTCTTAAACAGTAGAAGAAAAGTTTAGAAGATAATATCTGGTTAGCTGAAATTCTACATGAAAAGTTAAAGGTTAAGATCTAGATTAATCCGACGCCTCATACCACGATCGTCCTCGGACCAATTTATCTTTGAAATGATAGGGTCAATTTGTGGTTCATAAGCTAAGATTTGGTCAATTAGATCCGGAGCAGTTCTGGCAGTAAAGAGGAATTCTTTCTTAGGTTTTTCACGAACCCATTTCTCTGGACATCATCAAGAAACACACAAAGAAAATCATAAAATCCTTCAACGTTGAACAATCCAAGCGGTTTCTGGTGTATGTTCAAGTTTGCCCAAGATAATACTGTAAAAATTTCCTCCAATGTACCCAAGCCACCTGGCAAAGCAATAAAAGCATCAGCACGGTTAATCATTTCTATCTAATCGTTCAGACATACCTGGCACAATTAGCTCTTCTCCGTTTGATGGTCCAATAAGATTTGCCTCCGCCAAGGGTTTTGGGATGATTCCCAAAACGTGACTGCCTCCATCCTGTACAGCTTTTGAAACGATCCCATAAGTCCAAGATTGCCTCCGCCATATATTAAGTGCATATTCCTTGCAGCTAAGACTCGACCCAATTCCTGTGCTGCCTCTACGTATTGTGGTTTAAACCAACAAGACGCAAACAACACAGATGTTTTCAACTCGTCTTCTTTAAATGGCTTCCATGTTTTACTCTGGATGTCTTCAAAAATGCAATGATGAGTTGAATTTATAATACCTGAAAAGGATGAGTAAAATAATAGCACTAGTACCTGCCAAATGACAATTATTAGTTAAACAGTAAAATAAATCGTGATAGTAAAAAAAGTCCAGATCCTGTCGGAGAATATAAAAGAAAACAACAAAACAAATTACAATTATTAGGAAAAGACAAAGAGATATAATATGTATAAGAAAAGTAGCGGCTTGATTGACGTCTATGCGTCAGGGACAAGCTTCCCATCCAATTTTCTTATAAATTGGCAAACAGGGTCTTTTTGAGTCAGATTCCCAAGACTTAACGGTTGTCTTTCTTTTTGGAATTGTGTATGCAATTTGCAAATTGCTATATGAACATATCCACTGGGATGCGTCTCAAGAGTCGAAGATATATTATCTACAGACTCCTTACTCAAGCCATCCTTAATGAATTTAATTTTGTCTTCGCGATTATCAGACACCATTCCTAAAGAACGACAACGAGTATTGCAATTCCAGCGTGCACATTTGTAACAAACACCCATTTGCTTAGCTCTACGTTTCTTTGCATAGGTGCTTTTCTTCCAAAACAGGCAGATGTGAAATAAAAGAGTCAGAAGACTCACCTGCTAATCGGACCCGTGCTTCAATTACCCAACGAATATCATTAGGAACACCATGGATCGTTAGTAATCTCATCCGTTCCAAGCGAGCTTTGTAGACTTTCATCAAAGAGTTTTGAGGGAGAGAAAGAAATTGCTTGTGAAGATTTGCGAGAACTTCTTCCATCCTGAAATGTCTTAATCTGCAAAAACTAAACACACAAAATTAAATCACACCAAATCACAATATATACATAAATTGCATGGGTTGCCTCCCTACTAGAGCTAAGTTTAAAGTCATCAGCTAGACGTGACTTCTCGAACGTTAGGCTGGATCTGAAAGTGTGACACTTTCTTTTTGTCGCTCAAATGATTCTCCCCAGTAGTGCTTGACACGCTGACTGTTAACCTTGAATGTTTCGTTGGTATTAGGATCCAGTAACTCAACAGCTCCATATGGTAAAACCTGAGTGATCAAAAATGGACCTGACCACCTTGATTTCAACTTTCCAGGGAAAATTTTCAACCGTGAATTGTACAACAACACTTGCTGCCTTGGTTCTAACAGTCTGTGCACTATTTTTCGATCATGCCATTTCTTGGTCTTTTCTTTGTACGATATGGCATTCTCATAAGCCTGTAAGCGAAATTCCTCTAATTCGTTGAGTTGGTGGAGTCTTTTCTCTCCTGCAGCTTGTGGATCAAGATTCAACTTCTTTAGTGCCCAGTACGCCTTGTGCTCAAGCTCAAATGGCAGATGATAACGCTTTCCCAAACACCAATCTATATGGGGACATACCAATGGGTGTTTTGTAAGTTGTTCGGTAGGCCCATAATGCATCATCCAGTTTTGTTGACCAGTCTTTCCTTGTTGATCCAACAGTTCTCTCCAAGATTCTTTTGATTTCTCTGTTTGAAACTTCAACCTGTCCATTTGACTGTGGATGATAAGCAGTTGCAACCTTGTGAGTAACTCCGTATTTGGATAAAAGTGCATCAAAGTATCTGTTGTAGAAATGTGAGCCACCATCACTGATAATTACCCGAGGTGTTCCGAACCGAGTGAAAATGTTATTTTTAAGGAATTTGATCACCAATTTTGAATCATTGGATGGTAGTGCAATTGCTTCAACCCATTTGGAGACGTAGTCTACAACAACCATGATGTACAGGTTTCCGAATGATGGAACAAATGGTCTCATGAAATCTATACCCCACACATCAAATATCTCCACTTCCAGAATGTTTTGCAATGGTCCTTCATTTCTCCTCGAAATATTCCCCATTCTCTGACACCTGTCACATTGAAGAGAAAAAAGATAAGCATCTTTAAAAAGAGTGGGCCAGAACAAACCTGATTGTAGGACTTTGGCTGCAGTTTTATTTCCGCTGAAGTGTCCGCCGTATGGTGACGAATGACAGTGTTGCAGAACACTGTTGACCTCCTCTTTTGGAACACACCATCTCAATAATTGATCAGCACACCGTTTGAACATGTACGGCTCATCCTAGACATAGTGCTTGACTTCTTTGAAGAATTTCTTCCGTTGCTGAGTTTTCCATTCCAACGGCCATTTTCCTGACACAATATAGTTGACATAGTCAACATACCAAGGGGAATCTTGCTATTTCATGGCAAACAGCTGTTCATCTGGAAAAGTTTCGTTGATTGAAAGTTCTTTGCCAGTTGTTTCTCCATTCTCGAGCCTCGATAAGTGATATGCCACCTGGTTTTCTGTCCCTTTCCTATCTCTGATCTCCACATCAAATTCTTGCAGAAGAAGTATCCAACGGATCAATCTGGGTTTGGCATATTTCTTTGTGATCAGATATTTGATTACTGAATGATCTGTGTAGACCACCACTTTGGGACCCAGCAGATAGGAGCGAAATTTATCAAAAGCGTACACAACTGTGAGCAACTCCTTTTCAGTGGTTGTGTAGTTGAGTTGAGCTTCATTCAGAGTTCTGCTGGAGTAGTAAATGGTGTGGAAAATCTTTGTTTTGAGTTGTCCCAAAACTGCACCTACAGAAAAATCACTAGCATCACACATCACTTCAAATGGAAGGGTCCAGTCTGGTGCTACAATGATGTGGGCAGAAATCAGCTTTTGTTTTAAGATCTCAAAAGCTTCCTGGCATTCTTTGGTGAAGTTGAAAGGCACATCATTCTCCAGAAGATTGCACAGAGGTTTAGCAATCTTGGAAAAGTCTTTGATAAATCTCCTGTAAAAACCTGCATGTCCGAGAAAGCTTCGAATCCCTTTTACTGATGTCGGTGGAGGTAGTTTTTCAATTATTTCAATCTTTGCTTTGTCTACCTCGATTCCCTTTTGTGAGATCCGGTGTCCAATAACAATGCCTTCATGCACCATGAAGTGGCATTTCTCCCAATTGAGTATCAGGTTTGTATCTTCGCACCTTTGTAACACATGTTCCAAATTTTGCAAGCAGTGGTCAAAAGAGTCTCCAAACACAGAGAAGTCATCCATGAAAACCTCCATACTCTGCTCCAGCATGTATGAGAATATGGCCATCATGCAACGCTGAAATGTGGCAGGAGCATTACATAATCCAAATGGCATCCTACGGAAAGCAAAAATACCATAGGGACATGTAAATGTAGTTTTATCCTGATCTTATGGTGTGATGGAAATCTGATTGTACCCTGAATATCCGTCCAGAAAAAAATAGAACTCATGTCCCGCCAGTCTATCCAGCACCTGATCAATGAATGACAGTGGAAAATGGTCCTTCCGTGTTGCTTTGTTCAGCTTTCGGTAGTCCATACATACTCTCCATCCAGTCACCATTCTGCTTGGGATTAGCTCATTCTTTTCATTGGTAACCACATTGATTCCTCCTTTCTTCGGCACACACTGCATAGGACTCACCCAAGTATTATCTGAGATGGGGCAAATGATGTCAGCATCCAACCATTTGATGATTTCTTTCTTTACGAACTCCTTCATGATTGGATTGAGTCTCTATTGATGCTCCACTGTGGGTGTATGCACTGCATTTTTGCATATAAGTCCCGATGATGAGCCTCGAACGGAGGCACTACCTTTTAAGTTGCTGAAGTCGCGGGAAATGAACGTCGGAAGGGAAGAGTCAGACATTGACACCTTAGTGGATTTAATTCGCTTGTTTAGCTTCGTGTTCGCTTGTTGGACCTCTGTTTTAACTGTTAATCTTGGCCCAAAACCCCTGCACCCATCCAAAACCCAAACACAATGAAGAAACTCTAACCCTAGCTCACCACTATAAAAGATGACCTAAACCAAACCCTAGGCGGCAGCCTCCTTTCACACACACGTACGGCCAAAAGAAAAGAAAACCCTAAACAAACACATCTTTATTCTCTTCTAATCTTCACGCCCAACCGATCTCTCTGCCTCTCCTAACTCCACTCACGGCCTCCTCTCCCTTTGACTCTCTCTCACTCGAAAAACTCACAAATAGAAAACCCTAAAACGGCAGCCCCCCTCCCTCATTAATCACTCAGCAGCCTACCCTCTATCTGGACGCCTCCATCATCTTCCCCACACAGCTTTCAGCATCCACTCCTCTCACTACCAACACTCCCTTTGCTTTCCTCTCGCCGATCTCCCCTTCTCTCCACACTGAATCACGATGACACAAAATCCACAGCCCTTCACGTGAAAGACCAAGAACAAAATGCACACAGCAAAGCCAATAAAAAAAGCCTAAGTTCTCTATTCTATGGCCTCTCTCTTCATCCAACGCACAAACAAAGCAACAAGAAACCAATGCATGTGAACAAAAACACATCTGGCACACACTCGGTAAGGACAATCAGAATGAAACCCTAAAAACTAGTCTATTCCCTCTCGCCTTCTCTCAAAGCTCTACAGTCTGAAACCCTAATGGCTCTTCACGGTGACACCGACACACACACCACAAGACACAAACCCTAACAACACTCGGGTCATGTCTCTCTCTCACTCGTTACCCAGACTGACCGTGAACAAGCCAGCAAAGACAAACACAAAAAAGCCTTTGACGCAGCCCTTCTCACACACGTCAAAATGATAAACAAACAAAGCCACACCCTCACTGACTCACACTTTGAAGCAGCCACAAACCGACCAAATAAGACACACAAATCATCCACGTGAACGGACCCCACTCACACACACAAAACGCACACAAACAGCACTCGGTTCTCCCACATTCAACATATACACTCTTCTCTCAAACACACACACACGTCACAACACTTACTGCCAAGACACACACCCACTGACTCACACACAGCTCGCAAAACCAAGCCCACCACGTGAAGACCAAAACAACCCATAAGCCCTCACACGTAAGCAACAAAAACCCTAACAGACCCACTCGGCAGCCACCAAACACAATCAGACCACACACTCATTTTGAAGGCCCACACACTCGACACATATTGAACGTCCAGCCACCATTAGCCACGAACCCTCCAACGAACTGCCCCCTGACTTAGACTACTCACCAACGTAATCCCGTGAAAACCAAATGAGAAAATAACCCAAAATAGTAACAAATAACCCTGAAAATAGTAGCCCAATCACCGTGAAAATAGTCCACCAAACAGTCCAAAAATAGTGAAGAAAAGGTCCAAAAATAGTGAAGAAAACCGTAAAAGCAACAGAGAAAATAGCAAGCAGAAACAGAGAAAACAGCGAGTGGAGACAGCGAGTGAAAATAGAGAAAATAGAGAAAATAGCGAGCGAAAACAGCAAACCAGTGAAAACAACAGAAACAACGAACCAGTGAAAATAACGAAAACACTAACCCTTCCGGCGATGTCCCAACGCACTCCCGAGAAGCGACTTAACAGGTAAGGCCTGAGGGCACCCTTTATTATATTTTATTTTGTCATCCTGGAAACGGCATGCTTGGTTGGACATGGAATACGTCCAACCGGGCATGCGAAGTCCTACATTGAAAACGGCCAAATTTTTTGGTCACATATTTATTATTCCGCATTTATTTCATATTATTAGTCTTTTATTATTTCGCACTTAATTTACATTTATTGTTTCACATTTTCATTTTGTGTTATTTATCTTCCTTGTTATTTCGCATGTTTATCCCTTCGGTTATTTATGGTTATATGCATTATCATATGTTATGTCTGTCTACATTGGGTTAATGATTGAGTGTTGCCTCTCGTGGTATATCGGATGGAAACCCAGACATAAATTCTGTAGCCGAATCCAAATGGACGGTAGTGTGGTCTGTACTTGGGATACAACTCCACGTACCGCTTGGGGAAACACTCATGAATGTGTTTATGTGATTATAGATGACATTTTTGTGACTCCGTTCGAACGCGTTATCAAACACTGCATGAACGCGTGCATTCTGCCTCACTCCGTTCGAACGCATTTACGAACGCTACATGAACGCGCACTCACTGGACATATTCTTTCCTCATGTTTTATGCATACTTGGCTCTTTGGTTATTCCTTTCTGCATCATGTGCTTAAATATCCTTTTTTTTTTTAATGTAGTACGCTTCCATTATTTCTATTAATGTTTATGGGTGTGCAAACTTGTATGTCATTTGAATTATCTTGCATGTGTTGCATAAGACTTGGTTATATTATTGCGTAAATCCGTTCATTACAATTGGCAGAAGTAAGGGACCATTCCGAACCCAAAGGTTTGAGGTCTTCCCTTGCGAGGGGTGAGTGCGGCCTTAAATCATTTCCCATTTCACACTGGGTGGCGACTCCATTTTATTTCTTCGGTTTAGTCCCCCGCGGGCTACTCCGTACTCATGACCGGGCCGCGAGCCCGGAGCAGCATCACCGATTTCTGCGTCCTACAGTCTGGCGACTCCACTGGGGATAGAGAATCGGCCCCGAAATAATGTCTTGTAATGTTTGTGATTTTTGCTTTAGTTGACCTTTTCTCATATATTTTGCATACCCTTTTTTTACCTTGATGGAATCATGTATCATGAAGTCATTTTCGTTCTAAGTGGTGGATCGTTATATGGTATCATCACTCATTGGCACGTACCTTAGGGTATAAAAAAGGGTGCGTTCAATTGGTCGCTCGAACCCTTGAGTGGGGAGACCTAGTTGTGGGCAACCCTTTGCCGACAGGAGCCTTTATCCATACCCTTGTAAAACTGCATGAGAACCATAGTTATATGACCTATAGAAGCCACCCTTTATGCTTTTGATAACCACATGCATATTATATCTCATGCATCGCACGCATTTCATGCATCCCATGCATACACGTATCATGTTAACCCCGTGTCTTAAAAGCCATCATAGATATCCATTGGGTTAGGAAAAAAATGGGCTTGTCAAGAAGAGTTTAGCAAACATGGATATCGGGAAAAATGAAATCGAGAAATAGAAAACCTTACGGCAAGGATAGAAAGACCATTGGGGGGCCTTCAAACAAAAAAAAAGAAATAAAAAAAAAGAAAAAAAAATTGTTTGTTCTTAGTCCTTAATAGTTAGACTTAAGTCTAATGATGAAATCGTTTGCTTTAGGGTGAAATCTTAGAAACGATAAACTCTTGATGTGCTTTTATCTGATACTTTGAGTGATTGATCTATGTTGGACTCGTAAGCACTTGATTTAGGTTTTTAGCAGTGAAAACCTGAGTAGTTAGCAAAGTGACTAGTTGAAGAAATTGTAGGTCAGTGAATGACCATTTTCTCAGATGTCTATCCTGACTTGCTTGTGTTATGATGTGTGGTATGGTTGAAAATGAAAGAAAAGTCTCTAAAGAAAAAAATATAAACCACCTATAACCGATAAGCGTGAAGCTACCCATGGGCGAGTATTAGGACCACCATGAGGAGAAATGCTACCTTAAAGGGTATGTGTGTTGAAAAAAAAGAAAAGGAAAAAAAAAAGAGAGAAAAAGAAAAGAAAAAAGAAGAAGTACAAAATGAAATGAAATAAAAAGAGAGACAAATGAGAAGAAAAATAAAGCCATACCACATTGAGCACGGAAAAGAAATTGCAGAGCATAACTGAGACATCTAGGTTGGTTTGACCCATTGCTCTCAATTTTTGAAACGAAATCATCGAGTTAGCCTACCTAAGGATTAAGCTGTGAAAGAACCTTTGCACACACACACTTTGAGTCTGGCTTAGATTGTTTATTCAAAGACTTGGATTTGAGTTGCATTGAGTGTTTTGAAGGTTCTATAGTTTCATTACTGCACTCTTTGAGGACAATGATATGTATAACTATGGGGACTATTTCGTAGCATGTAATATAGTATGATGATATGGAAGGCCCCACCATGTGGTTCATCTTGACCAAGTGCAAACATCAAAAAGCAAAAAGCTAAAGCAAGACTAGGGGCGACCAGTCTACCTCCCCGCAAATAAGGGACACAACGAGATCTTGAGCCATGAGACAAAAGAGAACCGACTAATCACCAGAAGAGAACTGGCAGAAGAAAATTATAAGCAGTCCTAGGGGGTGATCAAAGACTTTTGTAGGCAAGAAGCACCGAGGAGCACAAAGGAGACCTAACCCATTGGAATAGGAAACACATTCATGCATACATGCATACACGTCATATACATGCAATCTTTGTCTTGTTTTTATTCGCAGGTTTCAACAGAGAAAAAGAGAAAGCGGCAAATGCAAGCCAACCAGAAGCAGCAACAGTACATTGTCATCAGTTTTAGGAATGAATCATGGGGTTGAGGCCCACATCAGTCTTAGGAATGAATCAGAATCAATATCAGTTTTAGGAATGAATCACCGGGTTGAGGCCCGCATCAGTATTAGTCTTAGGAAAGAATCCTAGGGTTGAGGCCCATATCAGTATAAGTTTCAGGAATGGATCCCAGGGGGCGAAGCCCACATTATCAGCGGTTGAAAGGAAGAATTCCGTGGAGTGAGTGAAAAAAAAGAGAGAGAGAGAGAGAAGTCTTTGATGGTTAGGCATATGTCCGGTGATGACATTGTTTGCTGTAGGGAGAAACCTTAGAAACGATAAGTGCGAGATGTGCTCTCATCCGGTATTCTGAATAGTTGATCTCAGTTAGACTCGCGAGCACTTGATCACGAGATCTTAGTGGTGGAAGCCTGAGTAGTCCGCAAGATGACTAGTTGAAGAGATGATGGATCAGTGAATGACCGTTTGCCTGGATGTCCATCCTGGTTTACTTATGCTATGATATATGATATGGTTGGAAACAAAGAAAAAGTCTCTGAAAAGAAAAGAAAAAAATATATATAGACCGCCTATAACCGATAAACGTGAAGCTACCCATGGCGAGTATTAGGACCACCATGAGGAGAAATGCTACCTTAAAGGATATGTGTGTCGAAAAAAAGAGAAAGAGACAAGAGAAAAAAGAAGAAAACCATATCGTGTTTAGTACGAGGAAGTAATCACAGAGTGTGATCAAGACATCTAGGTTGGTTAGACACACTGATCCGATTCTCCGAGACAAAATCATCGAGTTGGCTTACTTAAGGATTAAGCTGCGAAAGAGCATTGGCGCACACACACTAGGAGTCTAGTTCAGATCACTCATTCAGACGAGCGGATCTAAGTGTATTAAGTATTTTGAAGGTTCTCTGGTTTCGACGCGAAGCATCCGTTGAGGACGAAAATATGTTTAGCTATCAGGATTATCTCGTGAGAGGTAATACGGTATGTTGGAATGAACCATCACATCACTAGTATCAGTTTTGGGGATGAGTCCCAGGGTCGTGATCCACATCAGTAGTAGTTTTGGGATGCGTCCCAGGGTCGAGGCCCATACATATCATCAGCAATTTTGGGGATGAGTCCCAGGGTCAAGGCCCACATCAGCATCAGTTTAGGGGCGAGGCCCACATCCGCATCAGTTTGGGGGCGAGGCCCATATCAGTATCAGTCTGTGGGCCGAGGACCACATCAGTATCAGTTTGGGGATGAGTCACAGGGTCGAGACCCACATCAGTAGTAGTTTTGGGATGCGTCCCAAGGTCGATGACCACGCATCAATAGTAGTTTTGGGATGCGTCCGAAGGTCGAGGCCCACACATATCATCAGCAATTTTGGGGATGAGTCCCAGGGTCGAGGCCCACATCAGTATCAGCTTGGGGGATGAGTCCCAGGGTCGAGGCCCACATCAGTATCAGTTTGGGGATGAGTCCCGGGGTCGAGGTCCGCATCAACATCAGTTTGGGGATGAGTCCTAGGGCCGATGCCCACATCAGTTTCAATTTTGGGGATGAGTCCCAGGGCCGATGCCCACATCAATTTCAGTTTTGGGGATGAGTCCCAAGGCCGAGGCCCACATCAGTTTCAGTTTTGGGGATGAGTCCCAAGGTCGAGGCCCGCACATCAGTATCAGTTTTGGGGATGAGTCACAAGGCCGAGGCCCACATCAGTTTCAGTTTTGGGGATGAGTCCTAGGGGCGAGGCCCACATCAGTATCAGTCCAGGGTTGAGGCCCACATCAGTATCAATTTGGGGGCAAGGCCCACATCGGCATCAGTTTTGGGGATGAGTCTCAGGGTCGTGACCCACAACAGCATCAGTTATGGGGATGAGTCCCGGGGAGAGGCCCACATCAACATCAGTTTTGGGGATGAGTCCCAGGGTCGTGACCCACATCATCAGCAGTTTTTGGGATGCGTCCCAGGGTTGTGACCCACATCATCAGTCTTGGGGATGAGTCCAAGGGTCGAGGCCCACATCAGCATCAGCATCAGTTTTGGGGATGAGTCCCAGATGTGAGGCCCACATCAGCATCAGTATCAGTTTTGGGATGAGTCCGAGGGTCGAGGCCCACATCAGCGTCAGTATCAGTTAGGATGCGTCCCAGGGTCGAGGCCAACATCATCATCAGTTTTGGGATGCATCCCAGGTTCGTGACCCACATTGTCAGCGGTATTGGGATGCGTCACAAGGTTGAGACCCCCGTTTTCGGTTGCAGTTATTGGGATGCGTCCCAGGGTCGATGGCCCCCTGCATCATCAGTTTTGGGATGCGTCTCATGGTCGTGACCCAAATTGTCAGTGGTATTGGGATGCGTCCCAGGGTCGAGGCCCCTTACATCATCAGTTTTGGGGATGTGTCCCAGGGTCGTGACCCACATTGTCAGCGGTATTGGGATGCGTCCCAGGGTCGAGGCCCCCATTGTCGGTTGTAGTTTCGGGATGCCTCCCAGGGTCGAGGCCCCCTACATCATCAGCTTTGGGGATGCGTCTCAGGGTCGTGACCCACAATGTCAGCGGTATTGGGATGCGTCCCAGGGTCGAGGTCCCCATTGTCCGTTACAGTTATTGGGATGCGTCCCAGGGTCGAGGACCCACTGTATCAGCATTTGTAGTTCCGGGATGCGTCCCAGGGTCGAGCACCCACTACATCGTCGGTTGCAGTTATTGGGATGCGTCCCGGGATCGAGGTCCACTGCATCATCAACTCAGCTCGAAGCAGCAGGCAAGTCAGGTGGCAGCTGGCGAGCCAGGTAAGTAAAAATGCATTACACAACTTTGATAGGATTGTCACTGTCACACCCTGCACAAATCCCATCAAAGTGGGGGAGACTGTAGGCACTGCATTTTTTCATATAAGTCCCGATGATGAGCCTCGAATGGAGGCACTACCTTTTAAGTTGCGGAAGTCACGGGAAACGGACGTCGGGAGGGAAGAGTCAGACATTGACACTTTAGTGGATTTAATTCGCTTGTTTAGCTTCAGGTTCGCTTGTTGGACCTCTGTTTTAACTGTTAATCTTGGCCCAAAACCCCTGCACCCATCCAAAACCCAAACACAATCAAGAAACTCTAACCCTAGCTCACCACTATAAAAGATTACCTAAACCAAACCCTAGGCGACAACCTCCTTTCACACACACGTACGACCAAAAGAAAAGAAAACCCTAAACAAACACATCTCTCTTCTCTTCTAATCTTCACGCCCAACCGATCTCTATGCCTCTCCCAACTCCACCACGGCCTCCTCTCCCTTTGACTCTCTCTCACTCGAAAAACTCACAAATAGAAAACCCTAAAACGGCAGCCCCCCTCCCACTTTAATCACTCAGCAGCCTACCCTCTATCTGGACGCCTCCATCATCTTCCCCACACAGCTTTCGGCATCCCCTCCTCTCACTACCAACACTCCCTCTGCTTTCCTCTCGCCGATCTCCCCTTCTCTCCAAACCGAATCACGATGACACAAAAACCACAGCCCTTCACGTGAAAGACCAAGAACAAAATGCACACAGCAAAGCCAATAAACAAACCCTAAGTTCTCTATTCTATGGCCTCTCTCTTCATCCAACGCACAAACAAAGCAACAAGAAACCAATGCATGTGAACAAAAACACATCTGGCACACACTCAGCAAGGACAATCAAAATGAAACCCTAAAAACTAGTCTCTTCCCTCTCGCATTCTCTCAAAGCTCTACAGTCTGAAACCCTAATGGCTCTTCACGGTGACACCGACACACACACCACATGACACAAACCCTAAAAACACTCGGGTCATGTCTCTCTCTCACTCATTACCCAGACTGACCGTGAACAAGCCAGCAAAGAAAAGCATAAAAAAAGCTTTTGATGCAGCCCTTCTCACACACGTTAAAACGACAAACAAACAAAGCCACACCCTCACCGACTCACACTATGAAGCAGACACAAACTGACCAAATAAGACACAGAAATCATCCACGTGAACAGACCACACTCACACACATAAAACGCACACAAACAACACTCGGTTCTCCCACATTCAACACATACACACTCTTCTCTCAAACACACACACACGTCACAACACTTACTGCCAAGACACACACCCACCGACTCACACACAGCTCGACAAACCAAGCCCACCACGTGAAGACCACAACAGCCCATAAGCCCTCACATGTAAGCAACAGAAACCCTAACAGACCCACTCGACAACCACCAAACACAATCAGACCACACACTAATTTTGAAGGCCCACACACTCGACACACACTAAACGTCCAGCCACCATCAGCCACGAACCCTCTAACGAACTGCCCCTCTGACCGAGACTACTCACCAACGTAATCCCGTGAAAATCGAATGAGAAAATAACCCAAAACAGTAACAAATAACCCTGAAAATAGTAGCCCAATCACCGTGAAAATAGTCCAACAAACATTCCAAAAATAGTGAAGAAAATGTCCAAAAATAGTGAAGAAAACCGTAAAAACAACAGAGAAAACAGCAAGCAGAAATATAGAAAACAGCGAGTGGAGACAGCGAGTGAAAATAGAGAAAATAGTGAGCGGAAACAGCAAACCAGTGAAAACAACAGAAACAATGAACCAGTGAAAACAACAGAAACACTAACCATTCCGGCGACATCCCAACGCACTCCCGAGAAGCGACTTAAAAGGTAAGGCCTGAGGGCACCCTTTATTATATTTTATTTTGTCATCCTGGAAACGGCATGCTTGGTTGGACATGGAATACGTCCAACCGGGCATGCGAAGTCCTACATTGAAAACGACCAAATTCTTTGGTCATATATTTATTATTCCGCATTTATTTCATATTATTAGTCTTTTATTATTTCGCACTTAGTTTACATTTATTGTTGTTTTATTGTTTCACATTTTCATTTTGTGTTATTTATCTTCCTTGTTATTTCGCATGTTTATCCCTTCGGTTATTTATGGTTATATGCATTATCATATGTTATGTCTGTCTACATTGGGTTAATGATTGAGTGTTGCCTCTCGTGGTATATCGGATGGAAACCCAGACATAAATTCTGTAGCCGAATCCGAATGGATGGTAGTGTGGTCTGTACTTGGGATACAACTCCACGTACCGCTTAGGGAAACACTCATGAATGTGTTTATGTGATTATAGATGTCATTTTTGTGATCTCGTTCGAACGCGTTATCAAACGCTGCACGAACGCGTGCATTCTGCCTCACTCTATTCGAACGCGTTTACGAACGCTACACGAATGCGCACACACTGGACATATTCTTTCCTCATGTTTTATGCATGCTTGGCTCTTTGTTTATTCCTTTCTGCATCATGTGCTTAAATATCCTTTTTTTAATGTAGTATGCTTCCATTATTTCTATTAATGTTTATGGGTGTGCAAACTTGTATGTCATTTGAATTATCTTGCATGTGTTGCATAAGACTTGGTTATATTATTGCGTAAATCCGTTCATTACAATTGGTAGAAGTAAGGGACCATTCCGAACCCAACGGTTTGAGGTCTTCCCTTGCGAGGGGTGAGTGCGGCCTTAAATCATTTCCCAGTTCACACTAGGTGGCGACTCCATTTTATTTCTTCGGTTAAGTCCCCCGCGGGCTACTCTGTACTCCTGACCGGGCCGCGAGCCCGGAACAGCGTCGCCGATTTCTATGTCGTACAGTGGGTTTGTACTCATCATTCATCAGAATCTTGTGCATGCAAAATGATGGACTAATGCCTCGAATGTCTTCTATATTCCAGCCAATGGCTCTTTTGTGCTCTCGTAATACTCTTAGCAACTTTTCTTCCTGCTCCAATGTTAATGAAGAAGAAATAATAACAGGTAATTCATAAGAGTTCCCAAGAAATGCATACCTTATATGGCTCGGAAGTAACTTCAGCTCCAACTGTGGTGGTTCTTCAATTGAGGGCTTGATTCGATCTTTCTTTGGGAGTTCCAGGCTTTCCACTTGTGGTGTCGATTTGAAACATAATTGTTTGTCAAGGTAGTTGATACATTCCAGGATTTCAGCATCTAGGTCGCTGTCAGTCATGTTGGTGATACAAGCTTCAAGTGTATCAGTGGGAGTTAGCTCAGTATCCTGAATGATACTATCAACAACATCAACTCTGAAGCATTCTTCTTCCTTTTCATCGCTCGGGAATTTCATGGCTTTGAAAACATTGAAAGTAACTTCTTGGTTCTGAACTTTCATGGTTAGTTCTTTTTTTTGTACATCAATCACATGTCGTCTTGTCGCCAAGAATGGTCTTCCAAAGATGATAGGTATATCTTTGTCTTCTTCCATGTCAAGGATAATGAAATCTACTGGAAGAATGAGTTTGTCGACTTTGACCAGCACATCTTCAACATCACCCCTTGGAAATGTGAGCGTTCGATCAGCAAGTTGTAATGAGACTGAGGTAGGCATTGCTTCTCCAATTTACAGTTTCCTGTAAATAGAAAAAGACATCAAATTAACACTTGCACCTAAGTCACATAAAGCCTTACCGATATAGTGTTCTCCAATGGTGCATGAGACAGTGAAACTGCCATGATCTTTCAAATTTAGGGGAAGTTTCCTCCGAATGATGGCACTGCATTCTTCCGTCAATGCTACTGTCTCGTAATCTTTCAATCTCCATTTTCGTGAAAGAATGTATTTCATGAATTTTACATAGCTGGGCATTTCTTCCAAGGCTTCTGCAAATGGAATGTTGATGTGAAGCTTCTTGAATACCTCCAGGAATCGAGCAAATTGCTTGTCCAGTTTTTTTTTTCTGAAGTCGCTGTGGAAAAGGAGGAGGTGGAGTGATCTGATCTTTTTCTTTTTCCTTTGCTTCTTTTTCCTCCATTTATGGCACTGCATCTTTTGAAACTTCCTCAATTGTTGCCTTGATTTCAACATCTTTGTTGATTTCAGTACCGCTTTTCAAGGTGATGGCTTGACATTGCTCCTTCACTCGGTTCCTTGGATTTGGTTCTGTGTTGCTGGGAAGATTACCTGGCGATCTGTAACTCTGAGCATTGGCTAGTTGTCCCATTTGATTTTTCAGTGCTTTAATAGAGGCTGAATGGGTTTGATTCAATGCTACTTGATTTTGAAACATAGCTGTTAAAACATCGTATTTTGCTTCTTGATTCTTCAACTGGGCCAACACTTCTATTATTCCTGGTTCTTTTTCATGCTCTTGGCTTTTATTTGGTTGTTGGAATCCAGGTGGTGGATTGTTCTTTTGCCCTGAATTGTTGCTCCATGAAAAATTCGGATGATTCCTCCACCCTGGGTTGTAGGTGTTGGAATATGGATTGTTCCTTTGTCTGTTGAAATTATTGACATAATTCATCGTCTCTTCAAGTTGGTTTGATTCTGGTGCTCCTCCATATGGTGAACTTGTGGATCCACCATTAACTTTCATGTTAAGAGTTTCCAGATTTTTGCAAATCACATCGAGCTTGGAATTCAGTGCTGTGTTGGCTCCAACTTCATAAATTCCTGCAATTCTTTGGATCATGCTCCTTTCTGTTGGCCATAAAGAATTGTTGTTGGCCATTTCTTCAATTAAGTCTCAGGCCTGATCTTCTCATTTTGCCATCAAAGCTCCTCCAGCAGCAGTATCAATTATGGTTCTCATTATTCCAGAAAGTCCATTGTAGAAGGTTTGGACTTGTAGCCACTTTGCGATCTCATGATGAGGACATTTCCAGAGTAAATCTTTGAATCTTTCCCAAGCTTTGCAAAGAGATTCTGAATCTTGTTGCACGAAGGATGTGATGTCATTCCTCAACTTTGCAGTTCTGGCTGGTGGAAAGTACTTTGCAAGGAATTTGGTGGCTAGAGTGTTCCAAGTTGTGATGGAACCTGCTGGTAGTGAATGTAGCCAAGCTTTAGCTCTGTCCTTCAAGGAGTATGGAAAAACACGCAGTCTCATTGCTTCTTTCAGCTGCTTGGTTGTAATTGAAAGTACCACAAACTTCCATGAAGTTACTGATGTGGGAATTATGATCTTCAGTTGCATTTCCCCCAAACTGTACTGACTGCTGAATCATCTGGATGCATGTTTTGATGTCACACGCATTTGCTGGTAAAGGAGGAAGTACAATACAGGAAATGAAGCCGTCGACCACCAGAATGGTTCTGTCTCGAATGGGTATCGGTGGTGCAACTTCCAAAGGTTCAGGTTCCATGTTGACTAAAGCTTCTTGGCCTTCTCGCCTTTCCCTTCTCAACTGTCTGATGGTTCTTTCAATTTCTGGGTCAAGCGGTCGGAGTTCAAAGCTTCTGGTTCGTCTCATGTAGTTTATGAGAACCTGAAACACAAGAAAATAAAAACAATAAGTAAAAAGAAATTAGATACAAGTAATGTATCTAACCCCAAAACTAATAGTGAAAGATAAATAAGTCCCCGGCAACGGCGCCAAAAACTTGACTGGTGCTTACACACACGCGTATAGCGCAAGCGCACGTATCGTTCAAGTAGTATAAAAAGTATCGATCCCACGAGGACTTAATACCTAATCTATTAATTTTATGAGGTCAAATGATTACTAGTATCTAACAGGTTGATTTAAAATGGTGATGATTTTGAATTTAAAAACAAGTAAATAAATTTGCAAAAAAGTAGGTTTAAGAAAATTCAATATTAGGAAACTATCTAGGGTTGTGAATCTTTCTAATATCTTTTAAAGATGAAGTGGTTATTTCATTTTTGTGTAATATATCGGTTTACTAACCTGGAACACTAAATTATGCGAAAGCCTCTGTCGATGGTCAGACGCAAATACCCAGTATAACCCAATTGAACCATATGTCTTTGTCAACCAAATTACCTGGATTCATTAAGTTTAAGTTCCAATTATGGCTACCCCCGCCCGACAGGTATATGTCTATCCTATAAGGAAATCTATTAAAGGGTTATCTATCCTCAAGGAAGATCGTGGGCTATTAAGTCTAAGGTTGAAATCTAAAATTCTTTTGTCAAGTTTATTTTAGATTTACCAGATCAATCTTATTAGTGGCCAATTAACAAGACGCATTAAGCTTAAGACTTAATAAGTAAACCTTTAAATTACCCAAACTATAAAATAACCCCTTATAAACCGGTGATATTAGAATTCATCACAACCCCAGATAACTAACTTAGTTACGACACATAACTAGGGCTAGTAAAAACTTAAATAAAATAAAAGACATAAAGTAAAATGCTGAAAAGTAAATTGCTGAAAAGTAAATGACGAAAAGTAAATGCTGAAATTAAATACGGAAAATTAAATACCGAAAAGTAAATGCTGAAAGTAAATTACTGAAAAGTAAATGCTGAAAGTAAATTGCTGAAAAGTAAATGCTGAAAGTAAATTGCTGAAAAGTAAATAAAGTAAAAGTACAATAAAAGAAAATAATGAGGTAAAAGGATCCACTTTTATTACTTTTATTTTAGATATCTCCCTTAATATAATATATTAACTTTGCATGATAATTACCAACCAGCCATATAGTCGGTATCCAGATTAAGTCAAATTAATAATTAATTACCAACCGACCAATCAGGCGGTATCCAGTTTAGTCAGGTTAAAATCATTTTAAATAATTACCAACCGACCAATATGGCGGTATCCTCGTTAAGTCAGGTTTTAACTAGTTTATATATTATAATTAAGGGAGATTAATCTAAATATTAGTAATAAATGTTTTACCTTTTACCCCAGCAAAGGGGAGTTACCTTCTCATTACTGAAAAGTAAAAACTGAAAATTAAGGAAAGAAAAGTACTGTGCGTAATAGTAAATTGCGGAAAGTAAAAAACTGAAAAGTAAAGAAAAGAAAGTATGAAAGCGGAAATTAATTATTGAAAGTTGTAAATAAACAAATAAGATACAATCTTCTTAGTATTCTTAAGGAATTCCTTAGAAGAAAGTATGAATTTACAAATGAAATGACTTGGTATTTATAGGCAAAACTTTGCCTCCATCAAATCATCCACCAAATCCATTATTAATTGCTCCACTAATTGCTTATCATGTTTGGTGGTGATTTGATAATTTTTATTATTTATTTATTAATTTAATTTTTGCTTTGAAAATGATTGAAAATGACTTTAATAATTACACACAACACACTTCTGGATGGTTCATCAATTTCGGGCATGAAATATTCAGAATTAGAAATTATTTTGTATTTCAAAGTTGTATATCTTTGAGTCTTCTTTAATTTGGAACTTGAATCAGCTCAATCCGATATCGGAATAAAAAGTTATGCCCAAAATACGACAGATGCGCAAAATTGGAATTTCCAAAACTGCACTTCGTTAAAACGCCCTTTCAAGTTTCCAATCTCCAAAATTAATATTTCAAGTCCACTTTTTGCCCTTATTTGACCCACATTTCATCATAAATGATTTCATTGTGTCCCAATATTATTTTATCTTCAAAATAAACTAAAATACATCAAAATATTCATCAAACCTGAGAAACTAAACAAAATATTAAGTAAAAGGGGCGGTAAATATTGATATATTTTCCGCTCATCGAGGATGTTTATATGCAACAACCTGATGATTTTGTCATACCAAGACATGAAAACAAGGTTTGCAAGTTAAACTGATCAATTTATGGATTAAAGCAAGCATCGCGTTTTTGGAACCATCGTTTTGATGAGATCATAAAAGAATATGGTTTCATTCAAAATGAAGATGATTCTTATGTATATAAGAAGGTTAGTGGGAGCGCACTGACATTCATTGTCCTATACGTTGATGATGTATTGCTTATTGGCAATGACATTCCTATGCTACAATCGGTGAAAGCTTGGCTTTCATTAAAATTCTCCATGAAAGACCTGGGAGAGGCAGCCTTTATTTTAGGAAAAAAGATCTACCAGGATAGATCTAGAAAGCTGATGGCACTCTCACAGAGCTCGTACATTGACAAAGTGTTGAAGAGATTCAACATGGATCGATCCAAGTGGGGGCTGCTTCCGGTGTCACATGGCGTCTCTCCATCGAATGATATGTGTCCTAAAACTCAATATGAGAGAGATGCAATGATTTAGTTCCCGTATACTTCAGCAGTTGAATCGATCATGTACGCCATGATATATACGCGACTTGATGTCTCATATGCTTTGAGCATGAGCAGTCGCTATCAGGCCGATCCAGGTGATGGTCACTGGATTGCTGTAAAGAACATCCTTAAGTATCTTAGATGAACTAAAGATACTTTCTCAGTCTATGAGGAAGGAGAACTTAAGGTGACTGGGTTCACCGATTCAAGTTTCCAAATCGACAAAGACGACTGTAAGTCGCAATCAGGGTACATATTTTGTTTAAACAACAAAGTAGTGAGCTGGAAATCTTCCAAGCAAGAAATTGTTGCCGATTCAACAACAGAAGCGGAATATATTGCTGCAGCTGAGGCAGCAAAAGAAACAGTTTGGATCCATAAATTCCTAATTGGATTAGGAGTAGTTTCGTTAGCAGCTGAGCCCGTATCTTTGTATTGTGACAATAATGAGGCTATCGCACAGGCTAAGGAACCACAGTCTCATCAACGATCCAAGCATGTACTTCGACAATTTCATCTAATTCGTGAGATCATACATCGTGGCGATATGAAGATCGAGAAGATCACATCAGATGATAACATTGCAGATCCGCTAACAAAAGGATATATCTCAGCAAAAGTTTGAGCGACATGTACATAGTTCATATGTTAGATACTTGAGTGATTGACTATAGGCCAAGTGGGAGATTGTTGGACAATTATGACCCATAGCATCACTATTTGTAAATAACATTGTGTTTTTGTACAAATTAACTATGTGAAAAAAGGAAATTGTTATTTTATCATTATTATAATTAGATTACTTGGATATATATTAATGATAAAAGTCCATATGGTTAAATCAGATTAATAAGATATGAGACAGTATTAATCCATGAACGGTTTAATCATTAAATATCCCTAGTCGAAGTATTATCGAGACTGGACATTGATAATACGGAATAGACTAATATTACACTTGTGCGCGTTATGGAAGCTTAATGGCATAGTTCTCATATATTTAGGTATTGGATACTTATGCAAGTGTAATAAGAGGTTCTGTTAGCCGTTGGACCGGGAATAGTTCTCTTTGGATAGGCCCACTTGGAATTCCATTGGTAGTATGACTATGTGTCTATGGGAATTCGAATCAGGGTAGATGTATGTGATCTTTATCCTGAGACTTACGTCGCTATTACTTGCGACAATCAGTTTACTTTAGTATAGGTTGTCTGGAGCTTTAACAGGTTCTGTGTACGCATGTATTGGGTTTATTGAGAATCATAGTGTATTGGATGTGATGTCAAGATGGGAGTATCACTCCAGTCATATGGAGATGATGGTCACACAGGATACGAGACTAGTACTCTAAAAGCTGCAGCTATCAGGATAGTATGACTAGGTCATGACTTCCCGATTACAAAGATTAGTTACTCGAGATCTGATATATGCTTCCTACGGGGAAGACACAGGGCCAACCCTAGGCCTAGCATGTGACATTCGATACTGGATCGTATTACGCATTACATAATATTAGTATTACTACGCCTGATACAAATGATATTCCTCGGCGAATATTTCTGGAGAATCGGGTAGGCACGGTGCTTTGCTAGAAGCTAACCATGTCTTATAAATCAGTGAGAACATGGTACGGGGTACGCACGTGTTCGGATAGTCCGATAATCATATTTATTTCCAACATATCCAGGAATCTCTTGGGTCACTTCCCAAAGAATCACCAATGACATTTGACTCAAATAGAATTAATCTGAGATTAATTATGAGAGAGAAAATTAATCTGGGATTAATTATGACCACTATTGTAATGCCTAGAATTTTTTTTGGGGTGCTTCATAGGTGGTGGCTTTGAATGGGTGTAGAATTAATTAGATTAATCTTGTTAAAATTGGATTTAAAGCATGATTTGTGGACTGCTTTATTCTGAATTTCAGATCTAGAATATATGATATTTTGGTGATGAAAATTATGTTTTATAAATGTATTGGATGTGTTTTGGGTGTTGGAACAATTTCCGAAAACTGTTTCGGAGTTGAAATAAGCGAAAACGATGAAAAACGACGTTACCGGGTGACTTTTGAGCCAACCGGGTGACGGCTGCCCAAACAGTGAATTTGTCACTGTTCGGGCAGCCCATGAACTGGCCTAATACTATTGGGATTGACATGAGCAGCCCTCATATGTATGGGTAGTCGGTTCAGTCAAAAAAACATATTTTATGCCATTTTACGGAAAAACCATTTTCGTAAAAGTTTCGCAACGTTTCTTAACTATTTATGTCATTATTTGATATCAAATAAATAAGTTTAGGTGAAATATGAATGAATTATTCATATTGGATATTGAATAATTCATTCGGTAATTTAAAAGGTTTTAAAATTACGATTTCGCCCGAACAGCGCTTTCGCCGCGCTCTTTGCCCAAAACCCCAACAAAATTGGTATCAGAGCAGGTTTGATGCTTCATCCATTATATTAGTCATGCTTTATATATGATATGTAATCCAATTTTAATATTTGCACATGCATGTAATCTATATGTTTCTTGACTTTTCGGTTCTACGCTAACGGAAACGAAACGAAAATTTAATGGTTAAATTGAGTTATGTTTTCTATGGTAGAATTGAGTTGTTTAGAAAATGATTTAGATTAAAATTCTGCATTTGATGTGGAGCAATGCTTCCTTGAGGAATATCTCCGCTTAAAATAAGGCTGTAAAGTAACGTGTATTGGATGCATGTTTCTTGGTCTGTCTTGTCGATACGGTTTATGGGTAACTTTCTATGTCTGCATCCGAGATCGTGCCAAAGCAATGAG
Organism: Zanthoxylum bungeanum; assembly: GCA_019454045.1. Classification (NCBI taxonomy): domain Eukaryota; kingdom Viridiplantae; phylum Streptophyta; class Magnoliopsida; order Sapindales; family Rutaceae; genus Zanthoxylum; species Zanthoxylum bungeanum. The sequence continues at coordinate 51,377 of SKCR01048465.1, forward strand.
GGTGTAGTTAATAGAATTTTATCCATGCTGGATGTATATTGATACTAGACAAATTCAAGTGAAAGTGTAAATCCTAAATGTGCCAAAGCTGTCAGGACTACATCTATAGCTTGAGTTTGTCATTGGCAAGTGAAGCCTTGATACGCCTCCTTGTGAACGTGCCAAAGCTGTCATAACAAGAAATGGTCAGGACCAAAATCAGGAGTCACTGGTGAGTGATTGACAATGAGTTGTCTACCTAATGAATATACGTAGGCGAGATTGTGCCAAAGCTGTGAGTTGAAATATATTCATGGGATCCTACTCTCACTTTGCAATTCGATTTAATTATTGAATTCTTGTTCTCCGTTGGGGATTACGATATTACGTAAAGTAGTGGGAGACACTGCTGGGTTAAAAAATCCATAACTAAAGTAGTGTGTAATTTTATGGAATTTGCTGCTTTTGTTTTCCTTTATTCTATATTGTTTATAGAATTATACTTCTAATCCATTGCATATCATATTACTTGAATATGTTTTCTGACTTTACTTATGGTTTCGTTTTTCTAGAATAGATTCTAGAATGACAGTAGACTTAGATATTGTTAGATTAGTTCAAACCATCGGGAACTGTTGTTCCAATTTTCTTGAAAAATCAAGATGGTTAGTGACTTAGTTACTAAGTCATGATAAGTAATCTAAATAGATATCTGTTTTAGGATATAATTATCTAGTAAGAATAGTTTCTTATGCAGTAAGAATTGACTTGAATTAGTTCATGTCTCGAGATTCTTGACTGACATTAGGAAAACCCCATTAGTATTTGTTTATCTTATAATGACGTTTCTTGGCTTTAGGGACTTTTAGAAGTCACGTGTCTGACACAATTTGCTAATCAATCATTTACAATTGTTGTGAATAATTGAACGCAAATTATAAAGCTAAAGAAAGGAGATGTGTATAGTTGTGTATATAGAATATTGATTCTCACAATACGACAACTATATGTATTGGATACTAGATCTCCCGTCTAGTTATTTAAAATAATTTTTAATAATTGTTTTGATATTTGATATCAGAACTTGTGACTATTGGATATTTACTTGTTCTATATAAACAGTTGTTACATATTTTAATATGACTAGTAGTGTCATTAATGAAAAGATAAACATTAAGAAAATTTTCGGTTAACTAAATAACTTAGAACAATGCTTTATGAGATTTTATCACATAAGCATTAGATGCTTATTCCGTATGGTAAAGGATGGTCTGATAAGAGATCACACCCCATATCTTTATCCATTTAATGAATATTATAGTCAGGATGTGATTAAATCTCATTTAACCAATGATCGTCATTGTACCACAAGATTTATTGGACTAATATATTGGATGTATGTAGTTTAATGAATTAGAAATTGCCTTAGATAGTTTTCTTTACTCCGTAACTTAGTTAATGAATTGTCATGACTTAGTTGCGTATTTCTAAAAGAATATATATTGAACATCTTGAATGGTTCGAGAACTTTCAATATGGTTCTGATGAAATGCGGATAGAATATTTTGAATGGTTCAAAGATATTCTATTTGAAGTGTTGAAAACTATATCTTTGAAATTCATCGTGAATCTTTGAATTGTTCAAAGATGTTTGATATGATCAAACATATGAATTTAAGGCAATTAGTTCTAAAGTTATTTAATGAATGTGATTCTTACTCAATATTAAACTTCCACGATTCCATCTTGATGGAATTGGTCAGTGGGAGTAATTGAATCTTATATGATTTGATTCGTTGATATTGAGTGTTACCGAATTGGTTTTCAATGCTCTTGGGGTTATGCTCCAGTTACACTAATTCATCATTTTAATTATTGTCCCATTAGTTTCTACAATTACGTATATGATATGTATAAGTAGAAAATTCAAATCTTAAAAGGTTTGAGATTTGAATCTTTCTTTTATATAATGGTTATATAATCGAAAATACTTGCGCCTTGGAGGTACAAGTAAGATTTTATCATTTATTCTATTTAATAGAATATTGTATTCTATTTGATAGAATATCTTTTCTACGATCCAGAGTAATAAAAATGTTTTATTACTTGGTGTGTAACATCAGATGTTAACGATTATAGAAAAGACTTGACTTATTGAAGTCAAATGTGAGAGTGATAAACTAAAATGGAACTACATAATCAATAAGATGAAAAGACCCTTAGACAAATTTCGTATAAGTTCAATAGGATGTCAGAATCATTTACAAAAGTATTTGATACTTAATGGTTCTGTTGTTTTCTTATCGAAGAAAATTATTCTGTAACTTATAGTGGGAGCGATATTTGATATCGATTTCAGAAGTTAGCATTGAATCATAGATTAAGATTGTTCATATCTTACTACGATCAAGTTTTGAACTTGATTAGGCTTTCGTTATGAATAGTTCATAAAATGTGCAAATTGTTTGCGCAACAAAAACAAGTGAGCTTATTAAAGGTTTGACCTTTATAGTATGACAGTGAGAAAATTTATACTCAGTGGTCTATAGTAGATTCTGAGAAAACTTCTCTTTAGTCGCACTAATTGAACAATTAAAAATCTGTTGGTTAATGTTGATATTAAACTATGTATTTTGGCTAAAGAATGCAAAGTGGCATTCTTGAGTGATTTCTTCGAATGAGAGATCTGTCGTGATTTCTTTGTTTGAAGAATTCATTCTAGAATGGCCTTGGAGTTTGTATTCTAATAATATCACAGTTTGATATACTAGCTTATAGAGCCTATTGTAGACTCAGATAAGCTTTCCGGAAATCTGTACTCTCTAATTTTGATACAGTCAGATTGTCTGATTTTATCAAAACATAGAGAATACATATTTGATAGTAGGGTTAGTGGGAGCGTACAAATTTCTTTATAGTGTTGTATATCCTAACGACATTATCATTATTAATGTAATTATGAAATGTTTGTAAGGTAAAAGGTTTACCTTAGTCTTCTTTTCCCCGTGAAAGCAGTGTGAGTAGTCTCTGTTATATTTGATATAAAGTTTCATATTTGATATAAAACTAAGAGACTTGTGAGAAACTCTCATTAGTCGTGCATTAGATATGATCTAATAAAGGACACAATAAGACTATCTGTATGATAGTTAGTATAACTGTTTGACAGTTAGTGTGTCTCTTGTATATAATATTTATCTTTCGTAAATGATGATTCCTTTGTCGAAAGAGAAATTGATTAGAATGTCTAGTAAATCTGATGCATCATATGATGATTACATAATGAATACTATATTATGTATGATTAAAGATATCAATTTTATTGTAATTTTTACGAGTTATTTTGATATGCAGAAGACCATAGGATGGATCATGAAACATCTTATTTGCGATCTTTGAGATATTAAGAACGAGTTTCTAATTCATGGAGAATATAATCTGCAACCATTAGGGTTAGATTAGTATTGAGTCTAATTATGACGTTAGATGGTCTACGTCATATAAAGTCAGAAAAGATGTCGTGGGAGTGTCACCGTTGATTCTACTGAATTAGTAGAATTAGTTGTAACTTATGAAGTATTGACTTATGCAGTTACAGAGTGACCTTATAGATTAGAAGTTTTGATATTAGTGTAGTGCTTGCGGTTGTCTCATAGTATTTGGATTTGATCTCTAAATACATAGACAACTCATTAGCAATAACACAATATTGATATCGCATCTGAGTCATATTGATGTAGAATTTGGGTTCTACAAAATATGAATGATGTTGGCTGAGAAAAAAAATTGAGTTTGTTGGACGGACTCAATTTGTTAAAGCGGGCTTACTTGTTGTTTCCTACCTCTTGAGTCCTAGGTGAGCTCTTGAGGGTTATTAGTATGTGATACACATTGAGATGTGTATATGATACCGTAGATTGACACTAGAGCAAGTGGGAGAAATTGTTAGGGTTGGTGCTCGGAGTGCCAATCCGGATCGTATTTATGTCCGATTCATGAATACGAGCAATTCCATTTTCCATAATAGTACTTATTTAATGGTAGCACCTCTTGTCTTTTAGATACATATTCGATCTAATTACGATTAGATATCTAATTAGGATTAGATTGAAACTAAATCAGATTTAGTGATATGTGTATATTAGACAAAGACCTTAGGATTTAAAACGTAGTGCCCAGTTACAACGTAGTTTGTAATTGACATTGGGAAGTGTCACTATAAGTTGTATATCCTTAAATAAAGTTCCTGGTCAAGATTTACTGACACGGGTCGGTTAGTAAAATCCACTGAGACCAGTACATGTCGTATATCGTGACTTGGTCCGATGGTTTATCCCAATGAACCATGAGTCTCGGGAGACTCGTATTGATATGTAGGTTTTTATTTGATAAACACTGAAAGACTCACTGAAGATTTCCTAATAGATGGTACACCAACATCAATAGGAATCTACTCGGGTTGAGCGAGTATAGTGATCCTTCGACTTGAGATACCACTATGGATATATGAGTTATCCTCCACACTTTGATGGCAGTCACGTCACTGATCTATTTAGATCAGACCTCCGCCTGTTCGTTGGGTATGGACTGATGCTCATTATATCATGTGCGTATCAAGATAGAATCTGTCAGTCCTGTGTACATGGTATAGGCATCATGCACGTGTTTGCGATCTAGTAAATCCATAGTCGTGGTATAACTTCGAAAGCCTGTTCCGAATGTTATTTAGAGATCATAAATTGAAAGTCGACTATATTATACCGAAAGGATTTGACGTTTTTATCTATATCCCAGGTATAATATGGATAGCATGTGACAAATGGATTATACATATGCAATGACCTCGACTTGCATAGTTTAGCGAGATTAGCTGTGGTCGTCATAATTCATGGGTGGGTGAATTATGGACACGAAATTGGATTTCGTGACAGATAAACCTAAACTTAGAGAGTCCCACAATATGAAGTGTACTCATTGAGCACTTGGACAACACATTATGAATAATACAGATTATTCATAATACTTCATCGGATTAAGTGAGTTAATTCGAATCGTTTAAACGGTTAAACGATAACACATGCATTAGAGGATTTTGGTCATTTAATAATTATTGTGTATTTGTATTTGATACATAATTTGATTAGATACACATTAGATAATTGTCAAATGAGATTTTGACACATGCCATAAATATATGTATTTGTTATTTAATGTAAATAAAAATACATATATAATAACAATTATATTAATTAATTATTTAGATATTTAAATGTTAAATATTTAAATAATTAAATGATAAACTTTTTTCATAATAGTTATGATAAATGTTTAATTATAATTGGTTACATGTGGCATGATTTAATTAAACTTTATGTGTGCAAATTTGATTTGTTAACATAAAGTTTAATTATGTTTAATTGATTTAAATTGGACAAATGACCATTATACCCTTGAAAGTCGGTCTTGATGCATTTTTTAAAGTAAAAATTTTTCATTTCCTTCCATGGGAAGCTTAAGGCTGAAATCGTCATCCAAAAACAGCCTCAAAATTTGTTTGATGATTCAACAAAGAAAAGGAATAAAATCAAGAAAAAAAGGCTTTAGGAAATTGGAGAATTAAAGGTAATACTCAATATCCCTAAGCTTGAAAGCATGATTTCTTGTTCTTGATCTTCTAGATAGACTCTAGGGTTTCTTCTTTTCTTGTGAGTTTGGGTGTTTTGGATTTGGAAGATGGATTTGGAAGTGTATTGCATGTGTGAAGTTGATTTGGATGATATTATTGTAATAATTATTCAAATTGATCATATGATGATATGTTGCCATTCTATAGTGTTATGACCACTCTTGTAATGTCTATAATTGTTCTTGGGTGCTTCATAGGTGATGGCTTTGAATGGATGTAGAAGTGATTAGATTAATCTTGTTAAAATTGGATTTAAAGCATGATTTGTGGACTATTTTTATTCTGAATTTCATATCTGGAATATATGATATTTTGGTGATGAAAATTATGTCTTATAAATGTATTGGATGTGTTTTGGGTGTTGGAACAATTGCCGGAAACTGTTTCGGAGTTGAAATAAGCGAAAACGACGAAAAACAGCGCTACCGGGTGACTTTTGAGCCAACCGGGTGTTTGCTGCCCAAACAGTGAATTTGTCACTGTTCGAGCAGCCCATGAACTGCCCTAATACTATTGGGGCTGACCTGGGCAGCTCTCATGTGTATTGGGTAGTCGGTTCAGTAAAAAAAATATTTTTTATGCCATTTTACGGAAAAACCGTTTTCGTAAAAGTTTCGCGACATTTCTTAACTATTTATGTCGTTATTTGATATCGAATAAATAAGTTTAGGTGAAATATGAATGAATTATTCATATTGGATATTGAATAATTCATTCGGTAATTTAAAAAGTTTTAAAATTACGATTTCGCCCGAACAGCGCTTCCGCTGCGCCCTTTGCCCAAAACCCCAACAATTTTCATATACACAATATAGTTTATATATATCGTAGGGGTTGGTGCTTTGAACGTCAATTTGTATTTTATTTATGACATGTCCATAAATACGGATAATCATTTTTTTTCCATAATGTTACCTATTTAATTTCGTACCATCCAACTCACTATCTCACATTTCATAAAAATATTGATAATATTAAAGATACATTTTTATATCATTTTCATATACACTGTTAGTGTTGGTGCTCGGAGCGTCAATCTCTTATGTATTTCTCTGTAAATACTTATCTAAATATTTTATTATGAATAAAAAAAACAGTTTTTATTATAAAATATCTCTTTATATCTGGTAAATACGTAATTGACCTTAGAATGATTAGTTATGATACAGTTGCAAAAGCATCGCAACTGACATTGAGTTGTATCATAACAATATCATTTCTTTAACAGTTCATGGTCAATGATTAGTACATGTCGTATATTGGAATCTTGGATTCCAATGGTAGATTCTCAATAAACCATGAGTCTTGGAGACTCGTATAGACTGTAGGGGTTTTATAGGGAAAATCCGGTAACACATCGGAACACGGAAGATCAAAATTTTCCGATTTCAATAATTTTTCTTGGATCAATTAAATAACCTTATTTATTTAATTACCCAATACTTAAAAACTGAATTTTATACAAGAAATCAAATTTCTTTGTCATTGCCGAATTAGCCCAATAGTTTGCAAATTAATCATTTTAGTCCTCAAATTGTCATATACAATTTTGGATTATTCTAAATAAATTCTAAAATTATTTCCAACATGTCCAACACATCAAAAATAAATTGCAACAAAATCCCCAAAATTTTCAAATTACCGAACAACCCCTCAATTTTTCAGTTTTTGCAATTTGGTCCATTTTTGTTCAAAACATGTCAAGATCAAATCCAATCAACCCAAAAAATTAATATACATCATATACACACCATAATACATCACATATATGAAAAGCCCTAAATTTGGAAAGGGTTAAGAACCCTAATTTTACAATTTCTTCAAATTGATAAAAATACACCAAATCAATTAAATCCAACACTTTAATTCAAACTTAACCACACCAACCAAGTCTCACCATCATGAAACAACTTAATAAAAATTATAGGTCATCAATGAATGGCTTAGTAACTCTAGAATGACAACTTGATTATCAAATAATCAAAAGAGAGCTTAAGAACTCATTTCAAGCTCACTTGGATATCATACATACTTTCATCTTTCAAACAAGTTCAAAACCATTTAAAACACAAACTAAAAGTGTAGAGACAACATCCTAGCAACACATCTTGAAGCTAAGCATGATAGAAACAATTTCTTAGTTGAAAAGTTTAAAGAAAAACTTACAAAATCAAATATTTCCAAGCTTTTTCTTTTTGGTTCTTCAACTATGCTCTCAACTTTTTTGTTTTTGTTTTTGGTAACTTGTTAACCTAATCTTATGAAAAATGAAACAAAATAATATATACTCACCCAATTTTCCCTTGGCCGAATTTGAGCATATATAAAATATCTAGATATTATTTTTTGTTTCATTAAATTTAACTTTATCAACTTGCACATTTGATCATTAATCATTTAATGATTTATAACAAGTCAAATAAAGCAACTCAAGGCATCTCCAAAAATATCAAAACTTAAGATATTTATATTTTTAATTACTTTAATTATTTAACAATTAAATAATTAAATAATTATTTAAATACAAATATTTTAAATATATGTATTATATTTACTTTAAATATCCAAATACATATACATTTATGATATATGTCAAATATCACAATTTGACATTTAATTAATGTGTATTTAATAAAATATATCATTAAATACAAATACACATTAATTAGGAAATGACCATTTGGTCCCTTTGCATGTATTTTTCTTTTAACCTTTAAACGACTTATAAATAATCAGTATTATTCATAAAAGTTTCCCTAGTACTCTACGAGTATATTTCACTAGTGAGACTCTCTAGATTCAAGCATATCCATCACGAAATCCAATTTCATGTCCATAATTTACACACCCGTAAATTATAACGATCACTGATAAACTCACTGAATCATACAGGTCGAGGTCATGGCATATGTTTAATTCCTCCGTCACCAAGTACCCGGATATATCCCAGAGATATAGATGTAAACGCCAATCTCTATAGGGACAATCCCATTGACGTCTCTATTAGCAATCTCTAAACGAACACTTAGAATTCACTTCTAAAGTGTACCACAGGCCCATGGTTTTTATCTGATTTTTAATCATATATGGACTACCTATTCTCTGTACACAGAACTGACAGATCATATCTCGACAAACACAGGACACCCTGAGGATCTGTCCATACCTAACGAACAGACGAAGGTCTGACCTGAATAGATCGGTGACGTGACTGTTATCTTAAGGGTGGAAATGTCTCATGTGCCCACAATGGTATCTCAAGTCGAAGAATCACAAATGCTACTCAACACGAGAAAATTCTTATTGACGTTGGTGTACCATCCATAGTGTTCTAAAACGCACCACCTATGATTTTTAATCATATATGGACTACCTATGCTCTGTACACAGAACTGACAGATCATATCTCGACACAAACAGGACACCCAGGATCTGTCCATACCTAACGAACAAACGAAGGTCTGATCTGAATAGATCGGGGACGTGACTGTCATCTAAGTGTGGAAGATGTCTCATGTGCCCACAATGGTATCTCAAGTCGAAGAATCACAAATGCTACTCAACACGAGAAAATTATTATTGACGTTGGTGTACCATCCATAGTGTTCTAAAATGCACCACCTAGACGCGCCTAGGCGTTGCATTTTTGTTCGTCGGCAGGCAACCGTGGCGATTACCACCTAGTCGGTGGGGGTAGGCGCGCGGCTGGGTGGTCGGCGTGAAATCGGAGCCTATGCGCTGATTTCGCCACCACTCGACCGCGTAGGCATCGAGACTCGGCCGCAACTCGGCCGCGTCTCGGCGCTGCTTTTTTTCTTCTCTCTCTCGCTCCAAATGACGCCATTTTGGAGGGTTTTATAACCCCCCCCCCCCCCCCCCAACAGCGTCATTTTGGGGTTTTATTATATCCCAAAACGACGCCGTTTTGAAGGGTTACAAAACCCTCCAAAACAGAGTCGTTTTGGAGCGAAAATGTTATAAAAAAAATTCATGTTTTAGGTTTTTTTTTTTGTCTGGCGTCTTCTTCATTTTCCTTCTACTTCTTGCCTTCTTCAGACATCGGTTCGCCTCTAAGCAGGTAAGTTTTTGTGAATTTTTTTCTTGTTTTAACTTTAATTTTTGTTCTTCACCTTTTCTTCTTCAGTGTTTCAGTTTTTCTGCAATTTTTTCTTCAGTTCGCCTCTCTGCCTTCGTTTCACTTTTTTTTTCTTTTTTCGACTTTAATTTTGGTTTGATTTTCTTTTTATTAATAGTTAAAAATTAATTACATATTGTTATTAGTAGTTAGTTATTTAAAGATTGTTAATAAATTGTAAATTAATTAAAGACAAAGTAAATAAAATTTAGGGTTTATTGTAATAAATTAATTAATTCATAATTATCTGTTAATTGAGCATATTAATTAATAACTATAAATCTATAATAGTCTACTAATTATAATTACTAATCAAATTAATTGTTTCATATTATTGATTGAGTTTGATGTTATATTTTATTATATTTTGATTGAATTTATATGATTTCAATTATTTATGATGTTGGAAAATATTAGGTTTTAACTGTTTGCCTAATTGCATAGGCCCCGCCTAGGCGCCCTAGGCGCTAGGCTTTGGGTCGTCGCCCGACTAACGCCTAGCGCGCATCCATTAAGAATTTTCGGTGAGTCATTCAGTGTTTATCCGCTATAAACACCTACACGTCTATACGAGTCTCCAAGACTCACGGTTCATTGACAAACCATTGGAATCTTATATTCCAGTATACGACATGTATCGGTTTTAACGGGTTTACTTTACTGACCAAGTAGTGTAAACCTTGACCATGAACTGTCTAAAAATGACAACGTCATGATACAACTCAATGTCAGTTGCGACGCTTTTGCAACTGCATCATGACTAATCATTCTAAGATCAATTACGTCTTTACCATATAAAGATATATATTTTATTATAGAAACTGCTCAATTTTATTCATAATAAAATGTTTACAATAGTATTTACAAGGAAATACAACAGGGAAATTGGCGCTCTGAGCACCAACTCCAACATAGACATGTAGGTGTTTATATCGGATAAACATTAAACGAATCACCAAAGATTCTTGATAGATGCTACACCAATGTCAATAAAAATCTTCTCGGGTTGAGTATCATATTGATTCTTTGACTTTGAGATACCACTGTGGATATATGAGATATCCTCCACACTTTGATGGAAGTCACGTCACCGATCTATTTAGGTCAAATCTCTCGTCTGTCCGTTGGGTGTGGACTGATCCTCAGGATATCCTATGTGTGTCAAGATAAAATCTGTCAGCTCTGTGTATGGAGCATAGGTATTCAATATGGAAGTAGCAATTTGTTAAATCTATGGGTCCGAGTTACACTGTAGAAATGAGTTCTAAGTGTTATTAAGAGATTGCTAATAAAAAACGTCGACGTGATTATCTATAGAGATTTGACGTTTATATCTATATCTCTGGAATAATCTGGATACTTGTGACGGAGAGATTATAAATATGTAATGACCTCGACCTGTATGATTCAGTGAGTTTATCCGTGTTCATCATAATTTACGGGTGGGTAGATTATGGACACGAAATTGGATTTTGTGATGGATATGTCTGAACCTAGAGAGTCTCACTAATGAAATATACTCGTAGAGCACTATGACAACTTTTATGAATAATATTGATTATTTATAAATCGTTTAACGGTTAAACGAAATACACATGCAAATGGACATTTTGGTTATTTTCTAATTAATGTATATTTGTATTTAATTCATGATTTTATTCAATACACATAATTAAAGGTCAAATTATGATATTTGACATATATCATTAATATATGCATTTGGATTATTTAAAGTAAATATAATACATAATTTGAGATATTTGTATTTAATTAATTAATTAATTATTAAATAATTAAAATATAAATATCTACCATTATGATAAAGTTAGTGTATAAGTCTGACTTTACATTAAAGTAAATGTCTTAAAAAAAGAAATTAACTTCTTTGATTTTTGGTTAGAAAATGAAAATATCTATTTTCTTTTTCTCACCCAATTTCCGGCCATTGCCCTAAATATATAAGGGTTTCATTTTTTTTCATTTGCTTCACTTGTTTAAACCTCTAAAAACATAAAACAAAAGAGACCTGAGAGAAAAGAGAAGAAACCAAGAAGAAATCAAAGAAAACTTGGAAATAAGTAAGTATTTCCAACTTTCTATTAGAAGGAAAATTATTCCTTTATTATTGGCTACATCATGTGTTGTTCTTACTTAGGTTTTTCTATTCTCTTATGCTTGTGTTATGATGGTTGGAAGCATGAAAGAAAGATGTATGCATATATGTTTATCAAAGTATACTTATTGATGGGTTAATAAGAACAATTTTGATCATTGATGATCTTGTTGTCATTATAGAGTTGTTAGGCCACTCATTGATGACCTGGAATTGTTCTTGAGTTGTTTTTTAAAAGTGGTGAGACTTGTTTGGTGTTGTAGAGATTAGATTAAAAGTGTTGGATTTGGTTAATTTTGGTTAATTTTGTTAATTGGATTAATTTGAGAAATTATGGTTTATACCTCCACCAAATTGAGGATTTTCATATATGTATGATGTATATAAGATGTACAAATCATTTGGTGTTGATTGGAAATCATCTAAAGTTGTTTTGAACAAATTTGGACCAAAATACACAAAGTTGTAACTTGGAGGGCCATTCAGCAATTTGGATTTTTTTGTGGATTATTATGTGAGTTGTATTTTGATGTATATGATATGTATAAATCATGTTGGTAGTGATTTGATATCACTTAAATTTGTATTTGACAAATTAGGACTAAAATGATCAAAATGCAAATATGTGGGGTCTCATGTAATTAAGGGAAAAATCTGATTTTTTGGTAAAAAAAATTCAGTTTTTAAGTATTGAGTAATTAGAATAAATATGTTTATTTAATTGCTCAAGAAAAATAACTGAAATAGGAAAAATTATTTTTTTTTCCGCGTTCCACACTGCGTTACCTTAATATACCCCATAAAATCCCCTACACACACACACAAAAAAAAAACACAAACAAACACACACACAAACACACACACAGATATATATATATATATATATATATACTGGAATCAGTAAGAGACCATTCTGAACCCAAAGGGGTTTAAGGTTGGACCTTGCGAAAGGTGTAGTGCGACCTTAAATCATTCTCTCTCAGCATTTCATATTGGGTGGCGACTTCTTTATTCTCCGATTAGTCCCTCCGTGAGGCTATCCGTACTCTATACAGGTTGTGAGCCCAGCAGTGTAGTGGTCACCGACGTCATAGACATAGCGGTAAACCTCGCTTCGCTCCCATAGTAACTTTAATTCATGATTGTTTGATGTGTATGAAATGATAGAAACCAAATGATTAGCCTAGAATTGCATTGTAACTTAATTAGGTTTTGTTGACGGTGGATTTTAGTCTCATGACAATATGAGAATATCACTCCCGAGGCAATCCTCCTTCAATAGTGAATTTGTTTGGTTATGTGTGAACCAAAAGCAAATTTAGCAAAAGACAGATAAATGCACCAATCAACAAGGAGATTTAACGTGGTTCGGCGGATTTTTGTCCGACCTACGTCCACGGGCACAAACAGGACTATACTTTTATTACCGAAACTCGTAACTCTTGTCTTTTTTTACAAGTTTGATTCTGATATTGATTCTGCTCTCAACTCTCAATGCTCTCCACCTTCAACCCCCCCACTTATGCACACTCTACCCTTCTATTTATAATAGTGTAGAAATCAGATTCCTTCTCCTATAAGAATTTCCTAGTTGAAATACTTTCCTTTTCCCATAAAGATTCCTAGTCAAAACTATTCTCTTTTCCCATAAGGATTCCTAATCAAAACTACCTTTACTTTCTTTATCCTACTAGGACTCTCACTCACCAGTTTTCCCCATGAAAGTAGGATAACTTGTCATCTTATCAGCAAGAATATGGTGTCATCTTCCGGAGCACGCCTCGCCATATGCTTGGTCTTCATGAGGTCGGTCATAAGGGTCTTTTTGAACTGAGGAGGCTGTTGTCGATCTGATGAATGTACGGTCATCCGAGCTTAAGTGGTCGGTTCCTGGTCATAAATTACTCGGTCCTTCACTTTTTGGCACCTAGTGGTCGGGTCGGCATTATTTTTAACCAAGAAGGGAATTACCCTTCTAACCCCTGTCGCGCTGTTTAAATACCATAGTGCCTAAAAACACCATCAACATATGTCCCATAGTTCTCGGTTCCAACGAGTATGTAAGTTGGTGCCGGGAACAATATAAAGATGGTGTGCTGATCGCCTTGCTGGTGGTCGCTCCAGAAATCACAGAGAAACTGTCTTCGCCATCAACCAAGTCTTATGTTTCTCTCTTTATATCTTCGGTTATTGAAGATGCTGATCTCATTCGGAACGATTCTCCACTTTAAAGCAAATTCCCACTTGGGTCGTCCCATTAGGAGATGAAGTTCCTCTTGTCGTCCAAACTAAAAATGACTCCTCCTCTGTAGTATCTGTACCAGAGATTTGGAGGTCCTAACCTCTGACTGATCCAATCTTGATTGTGAGGAGAAATTTTTTGCCTCTGAGCTAACGATGATGTGCTCGGTGGCATGTGATCATGTCTTGCGCTGTGAGAGATGCTTGGACCTATGGAAATGTTACGTCTCCAGTCCGAAGGGCTGATTCGGTGGGACGTAACCCGACCCCGAATGAAGAGAGGCACTTGGACCTGGGGGAATGTTACGTCCCCAGTCCGAAGGGCTGACTCGGTGGGACGTACCCCGACCCCGAGCTGAGAAGACACTCAGACCTGGGGGAATGTTACGTCCCCAGTCCAAAGAGGTAGACTCGGTGGGACGTAACCCGACCCCGAATGAAGAGAGGCACTTGGACCTGGGGGAATGTTACGTCCCCAGTCCGAAGGGCTGACTCGGTGGGACGTACCCCGACCCCGAGCTGAGAAAGACACTCGGACGGACGGGAGAATGTACGTCCCCAGTCCAAGTTACGTCCCCAGTCCAGAACTCGGTGAGACATAACCTGACCCCGAGTGAAGAGAGGCACTTGGACCTGGGGGAATGTTACGTCCCCAGTCCAAAGAGGCAGACTCGGTGGGACGTACCCCGACCCCGAGTGAAGAGAGGCACTTGGACCTGGGGGAATGTTACGTCCCCAGGCCAATAAGCATGACTTGGTGGGACGTAACCCGGCCCCGAGCTGTAACAAACATCAATCTCGGCGGTACAAGAGCAGACCCGAGCCGGAAAGAGACATCGGTCTCGGCGGTACAAGAGCAGACCCGAGTCGTAAAATATATATCAATAAAACGGACTCGGCGGTACAAGAGCAGACCCGAGCCGTAAAACAAATATCAAAACCATTGTGTGAGCCATAACAAACAAGCATAATCAAATGTCAACCTAAGTCAGAAGAGGTTTTACTCACCTTTTTGGGATCCGTTGCCTTTCTTGCAACACTACAAGGGTCACTACAAGCAAGACTCTTCTTAATACAACCTCTATGCATCTCAGCATTCCACGCATCCGACCGGATGACTTCCGCTATTAACTTAGTCGACCTCAAAAACCGAATGGTGTATGTACACACTGAGATAGCCTTCTTTCACCAAGTCTTCCACCTGCTCCTGCAGGTTTCTGTACTCATTCGTGGCATGTCCCCTTACGTTATGGTAGATACAGTATGCCCTACTATTTCCCTCCTCAATCGGGAACCTCCTCAAATTAGGCTCGGCCAACAGACCTTTATCCTGGATTTCCCGAACTATCTGGTGAAATCCCTGACGATCGGTGATTTCCATCTTCTGCCATCGTCTTACTACGTGAGTTGCTTTTGTTGAGTTCCCCACAGACGGCGCCAACTGTTGACGGCTGATTTTGGTCTCAGGGCAATACATGAATATTGCTCCGAGGTAATCCTCCTTCAATAGTGAATTTTTTTGGTTGGGGGAGAAACCAAAAGCAAACTTAGCAGAAGATAGATAATGCGCCAATCAACAAGGAGATTTAACGTGGTTCGGTGGATTGGATCAAACCTACGTCCACGGGCACAAACAGAATGATACTTTTATTATTGAGATATGCTTCTCTGATATCTCTTGGACCCCGAATGAAGAGAGGCACTTGGACCTGGGGGAATGTTACGTCCACAGTCCGAAGGGCTGACTCGGTGGGACGTAACCGGACCCCGAGCTGAGAAAGACACTCGGACCTGGGAGGAATGTTACGTCCCCAGTCCTGAGACCAAAATCCACCATCAACAGTTGGCGCCGTCTGTGGGGAACTCAACAAAAACAGCTCGCATAGTAAGACGATGGCAGAAGATGGAAATCACCGATCGTCAGGGATTTCACCAGATAGTTCAGGAAATCCAGGATAAGGTCTGTTGGCCGAGCCTAATTTGAGGAGGTTCCCGATTGAGGAGGGAAATAGTAGGGCATATTGTATCTACCATAACGTAAGGGGACATGCCACGAATGGGTACAGAAACCTGCAGGAGAAGGTGGAAGACTTGGTGAAAGAAGGCTATCTCAGTGTGTACATAGACCATTCGGTTTTTAAGGTCGACCAAGTTGATAGCGGAAGTCATCCGGTCAGATGCGTGGAATGCTGAGATGCATAGAGGATGTATTAAGAAGAGTCTTGCTTGTAGTGACCCTTGTAGAGTTCTAAGAAAGGCAACGGATCCCAAAAAGGTGAGTAAAACCTCTTCTGACTTAGGTTGACATTTGATTATGTTTGTTTGTTATGGCTCACACAATGGTTTTGATATTTGTTTTACGGCTCGGGTCTGCTCTTGTACCGCCGAGTCCGTTTTATTGATATATATTTTACGGCTCGGGTCTGCTCTTGTACCGCCGAGACCGATGTCTCTTTCCGGCTCGGGTCTGCTCTTGTACCGCCGAGACTGATGTTTCTTTCCGGCTCGGGTTGCTCTTGTACTGCCGAGACCGATGTCTCTTTCCGGCTCGGGTCTACTCTTGTACCGCCGAGATCGATGTTTGTTATAGCTCGGGTCGGGTTACGTCCCACCGAGTCATGCTTATTGGCCTGGGGACGTAACATTCCCCCAGGTCCAAGTGCCTCTCTTCACTCGGGGTCGGGGTACGTCCCACCGAGTCTGCCTCTTTGGACTGGGGACGTAACATTCCTCCAGGTCCAAGTGCCTCTCTTCACTCGGGGTCGGGTTACGTCTCACCGAGTCTACCTCTTTGGACTGGGGACGTAACATTCCCCAGGTCCGAGTGCCTTTCTCAGCTCGGGGTCGGGGTACGTCCCACCGAGTCAGACCTTCGGACTGGGGACGTAACATTCCCCCAGGTCCAAGTGCCTCTCTTCATTCGGGGTCGGGTTACGTCCCACCGAGTCTACCTCTTTGGACTGGGGACGTAACATTCCCCCATGTCCGAGTGTCTTTCTCAGCTCGGGGTCGGGGTACGTCCACCTAGTCAGCCCTTCGGACTTGGGACGTAACATTCCCCCAGGTCCAAGTGCCTCTCTTCATTCGGGGTCGGGTTACGTCCCACCGAATCAGCCCTTCGGACTGGAGACGTAACATTTCCATAGGTCCAAGCATCTCTCACAGCGCAAGACATGATCACATGCCACCGAGCACATCATCGTTAGCTCAGAGGTAAAATTTTTCTCCTCACAATCAAGATTGGATCAGTCAGAGATTATGACCTCCAAATCTCTGGTACAGATACTACATAGGAGGAGTCATTTTTAGTCTAGACGACAAGAGGAACTTCATCTCCTAATGGGACGACCCAAGTGGGAATTTGCTTTAAAGTGGAGAATCGTTCCGAATGAGATCAGCATCTTCAATAACCAAAGATATAAAGATAGAAACAGAAGACTTGGTTGATGGCGAAAACAGTTTCTCTGTGATTTCTGGAGCGACCACCAGCAAGGCGATCATCATACCATCTTTATATAGTTCCCGGCACCAACTTGCATACTCGTTGGAACCGAGAACTATGGGACAGATGTTGATGGTGTTTTTAGGCACTATAGTATTTAAACAGCGCGACAGGGGTAGAAGGGTAATTCCCTTCTTGGTTAAAAACAATGCCGACCCGACCACTAGGTGCCAAAAAGTGAAGGACCGAGTAATTTATGGCCAGGAACCGACCACTTAAGCTCGGATGACCGTACAGTCATCAGATCGACAACAGCCTCCTCAGTTCAAAAAGACCATTATGACCGACCTCATGAAGACCGAGCATATGGCGAGGCGTGCTCCAGAAGATGACACCTTATTCTTGCGGATAAGATGACAAGTTATCCTACTTTCATAGGGAAAACTGGTGAGTCAGAGTTCTAGTAGGATAAAGAAAGTAAAGGTAGTTTTGATTAGGAATCCTTATGGAAAAGAGAATAGTTTTGACTATGAATTTATGGGAAAAGGAAAGTATTTCAACTAGGAATTCTTGTAGGAGAAGGAATCTGATTTCTACACTATTATAAATAGAAGGGTAAAGTGTGCATAAGTGAGGGGGTTGAAGGTGGAGAGCATTGAGAGTTGAGAGCAGAATCAATATCAGAATCAAACTTGTAAAAAAAAGACAAGAGTTACGAGTTTCAGTAATAAAAATATAGTACTGTTTGTGCCCGTGGACGTAGGTCGGACAAAAATCCGCCAAACCACGTTAAATCTCCTTGTTGATTGGTGCATTTATCTGTCTTTTGCTAATTTGCTTTTGGTTCCCACATAACCAAGCAAATTCACTATTGAAAGAGGATTGCCTCGGGAGTGATATTCCCATATTGCCCTGAGACTAAAATCCACCGTCAATAGGTTAATTAGTGTAATTAGGCTTAATTAGGATGTAGGACATCAAATTATCATTCTAGAGTTCTTTAAGCCACTCATTGGTGACCTATAATTGTTATGAGTTACTTTGTGGTGGTTGACTCTCAATCGGTAATTAGGGATTTAGATTTATATGATTTTAAATTAATTAGGAGATTAATTTGATTAATATATAATTAATTCAATTATGTCTTAATTTGTTAAATTGAGATGTTGTGGATGAAATTGGATATATAACGTAGGAAAAAAGACTTTCCGGAAGCGTTTTGGGAATTTTCCGTAAATATCGCATTATGAGTAAAATCATAATTTATTAAAATAACGATTATTTGGCCATTGTTGTAGTAATTAGTGTAGTAATGTGTATAATGCGTAGAAAAATTATCAAAATTTTCGAAATTGTTCCGAAAGCGTTTTGGGAATTTTCCACACTAGGGGCAATATGATAATTGTTGAAAATTAAAGTGATAAGCCAATGCTAAAGTAATTAGATCACTGTTGTAGTGGTTGGTCCGATTCTACGACTAAATTGGTTGTCTGATTATCCCGATGTCCGGTTCGATGAATTAGAAATCGGTAACGTGTAACTGCAGAAAGTGTTTCCGAAAATTTTATCCTGGGTCTTTATGCGTATCACTCATAATATTTGATATTAATGAGTTATTATGGGGAAATAAAAATAAATAGAGGTATATGATACCGATTAATTTATCCAAATTTAAAATATTTTAAAAGTCAAATGCACCTGCCGACGCACTTCCGCTGCATTTGTCCCAAAATAGATAAGTAATTTAAAATCGCAATTAAGATATAAATCTGAATCCATATCTCAACCTGACATTCGAAACGAGAAATCAATCCAATCACATTTAATATAGAACCCACTCGCAACGCCTTACGAGGCACGTGACGCACTTTCCAAAAATTTATCCCGTCGACTAGTGACCTCTAAAAAGATTATCTTAAGCAAAACTTCGCATCCTAAAAAAAATGATTTCTAATAAAATCCCTGAATATCCAACGAAAATTTGGTATGATTTCATTTAAAATATAGACCTTTTATTTACAATTAAATACCATAATTATGTCTATCTCGGGCCTACAATAATAATTATATTCAACACTTCAAACTCAACTTATAGTTATATGCGTATATAATTTAAAATTGCAACTAAGACGGTAACATAATCTTTACCTCAATCACCTCGTTTTTTGTGCACTTAGGTTTGGAATGTCGTCTGGAAATTCTAAGGTTGCGATTCCTCTCCTCGAAACGAGTCTAAAGGAAGTCTCCGAGGGTCAAAACGGTGTCTGGAATTTTCAAATATGGGGTTTGACCGAAACTGACTTTTGACCCCCACGGTTAACGCCAGTCAGCAATGAGTTTTCCGACGGCTGAGTTGATTTAGACGACATGGTTTTGTAGATTTCAATGTTCTGAATTCAATGGTGACCTCCGTTTCTCCATCAACGTACCGTTTCTCGAAAAATCTCTCAAACAACCACTTCTCTCTTGACTCGATTTCGCAAAAAAACAACCACTTTTGACGACAATATCACCATCAAAATATTCTCCATGTCTCCCTCTATATTTTCCCTAACTCATTTGACCGAAATAACCCCTAAAATTCGAATTTCTCTCATTCTCCTCCTCACTTTCTCTCTCTCCATATATTTTGGCTTAGAGCAATGATACTCTTACAAACAATTATACTTAAATTCTCCAGAACGACAACATTAAACGCGTTTTGGCAAAAAAAAAATTATACTGGGTTTTAATAACCCACGTTACCAAAACGCCCTGCTTTTCAATTAAAGCAGATCATTGCTTCAGCACTTCGCACTTCAGCTTCTGTCTTCACCAGGGATCCACCGTGCTCTCCAGAAATTCATCACGAAATCTTCATCTCCAGTAGGGAATCGTCATCTGGGGCACGAAGGTTAACTGTGTCGGCAGTTCACTTTGTCCACCACGACATTGCTCCAGCAACTCGCCGTTTGTCTGCTGCATATGGTTAAATTGAAAAGCACAGAAATCATCGTTGGCCGGATTCGTCATCGTCGTATCCAGCACAGAGTTCGCGGAAATCTAGCACTTCGCCGTCTGTCTACAACACTTCGTCGGAGCAAAGCCACCACAGAAATCGTCGTTGGCGGGAATCAAACAAAGTCGTATCCAGCACAGAGTTCCTTGCTTCAGCACTTCAGCTTTTGTCTTCACCAGTAATCCACATTCATCTCCAGTAATCCACTGTTTAATCTCCAGTAATCCACATTCATCTCCAGTAATCCACTGTTTAATCTCCAGTAATCGACTGTTGAATCACTTTTCATTGTAGTGGTATATGAATTCCATTGTAGTTCTGTCAGTGTGTTCCATGAGTGTTTCTGACTTCATGAAGTGATTCAACATGAAATGATTCTGAATTCATACATGTGATTTCTGTGCGGATGATTTATTTTCAGTTTATTTTGGTTAATGACAGCCTTGTCGATTCACGAAATTTTGTAATTCTTATTTCCAGAACGACAATGATTTTGGATTGTATTAATTGCATATATAGCTCCTTAAATCACTCATAATAACTTTGTTTGATATTGTGTGCTACTAATAGTATTGCTTGCATGCACTCTCTTATGAGTCATTAGTTTCATCTGTGAAATATATGTGGAACTGTGTTTAATTCTGGGTTTAATTCTGGCCATTTTTTATTTTGGAACAACAACAACAATAATTTTGAAACTGAGTTTAATTTGGGGTTTTTCCTTTATGGTTCTATTTGGCCATTTTTTATTTGGTTTTCAATTCAATTTGGATAACTGTGAAACATTATGTGTGTTTTTGTTTTTGATACAGGTTTCAATAATATGGAAGACGATGCGGGAGTAGATAGTCACATTAATGAAATTGATGATAATCATGATGATCATCCAAAGATAGATATGGTTTTTGATAATGCGAATGAGTTTTTAATTACTATAAGAATATGGTAAACGGAAGGGCTTTCCCGTACTGCGTAGAAGTAGTAAAAAAGGTGGTGATGGGAATGTTAGATATGTGACATTTGCTTGTGGGAGAAGTGGCTTTTCAAAAACGATATCAAGTAATATTTTAAGGCCCCAACCTAATTCAAAAATAGGTTGCAATGCTAAAATATGTGGATGTGTAGATGAAGTTGGAAAATGGAGGGTTCGAACTATAGTTCTCGAGCACAACCATGAATTAGTATCTCCATCGAAGTCGAAGTATTTTAGATGTAACCGTAGCATCAACGTACATGCAAAAAGGAAACTTGAGATAAATGATAGAGCTGAAATAAGAGTTGCTCAAAGTAGCAATTCTCTTGTAATTGAAGCTGGTGGTCATGAAAATGTTACATTCACAGCAAGAGACTGTAGAAATCATGTTGACAAACAAAGAAGATTACGGCTTGGTGAGGGAGATGCAGTTGCTTTACAAAACTACTTGATGAAAATGCAAGCAGAAGACGATAGATTTTCTTTAGCTTCAACTCGGATGATGAAGGTTGATTAAAAAATGTTTTTTTTGGGCTGATCCAAGGAGTAGGGCTGCCTACAAATCTTTTGGTGATGTTGTTACATTTGACACCACATATCTAACAAATAAGTATGACATGCCATTCGCCCCATTTGTGAGAGTTATCATCATGGTCATTCTATATTGTTAGGATGTGGATTGATATCACATGAGGACACTGAGACTTTTACATGGTTATTTACCACATGGTTATCTTGTATGTCTAATGCTGCACCTATTGGAATCATTACTGACCAAGACAAGGCAATGAAAAAGGCGATTGAGATTGTTTTTCCTACAACTCGACATCGGCGGTGTTTGTGGCATATACTGAAGAAAGTTCCTGAAAAATTAGGAGGTTTTACGGAATACCACGCAATAACAAAATTTCGTGAATCGACAAGGCTGTCATTAACCAAAATAAACTGAAAATAAATCATCCGCACAGAAATCACATGTATGAATTCAGAATCATTTCATGTTGAATCACTTCATGAAGTCAGAAACACTCATGGAACACACTGACAGAACTACAATGGAATTCATATACCACTACAATGAAAAGTGATTCAACAGTCGATTACTGGAGATTAAACAGTGGATTACTGGAGATGAATATGGATTACTGGAGATTAAACAGTGGATTACTGGAGATGAATGTGGATTACTGGTGAAGACAAAAGCTGAAGTGCTGAAGCAAGGAACTCTGTGCTGGATACGACTTTGTTTGATTCCCACCAACGACGATTTCTGTGGTGGCTTTGCTCCGACGAAGTGCTGTAGACAGATGGCGAAGTGCTAGATTTCCGCTAACTCTGTGCTGGATACGACGACGATGAATCCGGCCAACGACGATTTCTGTGCTTTTCAATTTAACCAGATGCAGCAGACAGACGGCGAGTTGCTGGAGCAATGTCGTGGTGGACAAAGTGAACCGCCGACACAGTTAACCTTCGTGCCCCAGACGACGATTCCCTGCTGGAGATGAAGATTTCGTGATGAATTTCTGGAGAGCACGGTGGATCCCTGGTGAAGACAGAAGCTGAAGTGCGAAGTGCTGAAGCAAGGATCTGCTTTAATTGAAAAGCAGGGCGTTTGGTAACGTGGGTTATTAAAACCCAGTATAATTTTTTTTTGCCAAAACACGTTTAGTGTTGTCGTTCTATAGAAAGTTAAGTATAATTGTTTGTAAGAGTATCATTGCTCTTTGGCTTAAGGTAGATGAAGGCAAATATTTATACTTGGCTAGTTAATATCAGTCAATCCTTGAATTTTTGATTAATTACATTTTTAATCAATAATCACCAAATTCACCTTTTAAGTCCCTAAAATTTGAAATTTAGGTTGATCATTTGACCTACTTTTGACCAAGATTTATTGGGTGAAATGACAATAATACTTCTAAAGAGAAAGTATATTTAGGAAATAAATATCTATTAATTCTCTTGTACCATCTCAAGAGATTTTTATCAGGCTAATTGAAATTCATAGTAGGGCACGTCTATGCTACCTTCTGGTACCAATACCAAAAGGACCATAAAATTGACTATTGAAGTTGATTTTTTTTTTTAATATTAAACATAAAATATTTAAGGTTATGTATCAATTTCAAATTAAATATCTATAACTCAACTTCAATAATCTGAATTTTGACATAATTTTTCATATTAAAAAGAAAAAACCTCAAAAGAGTTGGTAAATTAAGTGAACATAATGATAGTTGGGCCGAACCGAATGAAGCTCACATGTGATCCAGTTGAAGATTTAATTAAATATCAGCTAATATCTGAAATGACCCTCACAGTCACAGCTTCGCCTTTCCCCCAGCACTTTCCCTTTTCAGTCTTTCACTTCAATGGCCACAACAAACACAATCAATCCCACTCTATGCTCACTTCACACCTCTTCTTCACTTCGCTTACTTTCATCATTCTCTCCCCAAAATGCCCCTAATCTTTGCTTTTATTCTCACTTCAAACCTTCCATCCAATTACCCTCCATTTCTTACAAACCCTACAAGAATACAACTATCCCTCGCTCGCTAATCATCGTTACAGCCGCCAAAACCCTATCGGACACGGAGTTGGTTTCCGTCCCGTTAACCGCTGAAGAATTCAACTCGAAAATTCCGTCAGAGTCTGGCGTTTACGCCGTTTACGACAAAAACGATGAGGTTCAATTCGTTGGCATTTCACGGAACATTGCCGCCAGCGTTTTCTCTCATTTAAAATCTGTACCGGAGTTATGCTGTTCCGTCAAGGTATGCATATGCATATATATTACCGTTTTACAAAAATAATAAAATATTCTTTAGAATATCTGGCTGAAAGATACAACTTATGTTAGTAGTATAAAAAGTTCTATATTTCTTTGAGTGATGTTCGTCCGCTAATTCCATACTTAGCTAATGTGAGACAAATAGATCGCAACATTTCACCATACCCATGCAAGTTAGATTTTGCACTAGTCTAACTAATCCGACGTCGCGTCACCCGGCACTGCACGATTGCAACTGGGAGGCACGATGCTGGCTCTGGCTCTGGCGCTGGGCGAGGGTGCCGCTATGCCCGTGGCCGAGGTCTCACTAGTCACCCATAGTGGTTCCCCTGCCTTTAGTGATTGACCAATGATATTATTTGTTACGAACCTATGGGTAGAACTCATATTTAAAAATCAACTTTTAAGTAGAGGGCGTGGAGGAAGGAACAAACAAAAGAACCACATAAACTTTCAAAATAACGCTTCCATGTAAAAAGATGATTATAACTGGCTTTATTTAGCCTTATAATTTGTTAGGCTTATAATATAGTGTTCCTTGATATTGGAGAAAAATATTATTTTTACCACTCTTAAATACTGAAAGCGAGGATCTGGTCTCATTAATGAAGAATATATCTCATTCTCGTTAATTTACAAACTCTTCCCGTCCCTTATAAAAGGGCATCTAGAGGCCATTTTAATATAGTTCTAGTAAATTGTAAAGGGTTCCTAGAGCCCGTTTTTCAAGGGGATTTTGGAAATTAAGCCTATAATAACTGATATGGACTCCTCTATATGCTGGATAGGTTGCACTTCTTCATGTGCTATGGTACAGACTGCTGTTCACTACCATGTTATTTTGATTATATTGAATCTCACTTGACACGATACGATCATTTAAATTATTTATATTGCGAAACATTATATAAAATTTGAAAGATACCTAAGAGAAATACACATTATGTTTGCCGAAAAAGTTATTAGAATACATAACTAAAATATATGATATACATGATTGTTAAATGGAACCTGATAGGAGGAGAAGGATGGCCCAGTGCACGAGGTTTTCTACACTGTGGGTTTTGGGGATTCAATATGTACGCAACCTTATTCTTGTTTTTTCTTCTTTCCCCTTTTGCGACCTCTAGGTCATGAACATAAATAATCTCCTACTGGTACTTCTGGCCAAAAACTGGCTCAAAGCATTACTATTCCATAATCTATCAAACTGATGATATCAAAAGAAAATATTAAGACATTTATGGCAAGGACATGCATGCTAACCATGAAGATCAAAAGGAAACTGGATGTTCCCCAACAATAAAAGTACGCCTTTCCCATGAAGAATTTCATCCTATGACCTATCCAACATACAATAAGGGAGTCCATATATGTTAAATTATTGTATTTGTTAATTCAGCCCG